>VDFB02062355.1:0-22596 GCA_007258455.2 Sequoia sempervirens
GATTTCAACATCAATGGTTTGGTGAGTTTTTGACATTACATGTTATTCATTCATCATTCTCTTTCTATTTCATTTCATTATCAAGGGTTTGATTACCAAATTGGGGTTTGACCAAGGCAAACCTCGATTCTCTAACCCTTAACCCTTTTTCCCCTCTTTGCATGTGTGTTTGTAGGTCTTGTATGCAGATTTTTCAAAGAGTTTGGTGTTAATAAGTGGCCAACAATCCATCAAAGTCATTCAAAACCTAACCTACAAGACTCATTCCTCTAAGCCACAAAATTTACAATAGGAGGAATGAGTCATATTTCGATTAAAACTTCAAAAGACCTTAACTTTGCAAACTCAGACTGTCTTATGAGATTTTACAATAAAATGAGTTTTACTGAATGAAACAACTCCCAAATGGATGCAAATGAAATATATAACATTCCTCCACAAGTTCTTAACAAATTTAAGCAAAATATAGTAGTGCGGGTCCATATAGACCTAGAAATGACAATAAAATACAAAAAAATGATGAAAACAAGGGAAATTCTTGTTATTATTCCTTCCAAATCCTCCAACCAACATGTACATCAATGGAATTCACATATTTAAATATCCCCCAACATGAACCAACCGAATCAACAACCTTCAACCAACTTTCAAACTCCCCATGACTGGTGGAGTTCAAAAATTGTACTTTTCCTTTGCATTTTGTTGACAACATTTACCATTTTTTTGCATTATTTGCAAATTGACTCTCCTATTCACCTAGAACATTAGAAATGGTCCATCAAGATCTCATTAAACCCAAAAACATGATCTGACATAAGAAAAATGACATTTCACCCACCTTGACAATTTTTTCCCACATTGAAAACTCTTTGACGTGATGATTTACAACTTTTACAATATAGAACCCAAAAGGCACCAAGGTTTACCAATTACATCAAAATGGTCTCATTGGACTTTATTTAACTCAAACACTCAACTTTTCATGTAACAATTGCAGAAAATTTATTGGAAGGATTGTTACTCCTCTACCATACACACCACCTAAAATGGTTTTAATGTCTCTTGGAAAGTGATCTTCAACTGTTCCACCTTTGAAAGCTTCATTTTGTTGACCTACAAATGACACCTTGACTTGTAAATTCTGAAAACCTAATATATGCTCACTATTCTTGTGTTCATAGCCCACTTTAAAAGGCTTCCCTTTATTTGTTGAACATCCTCTGACGTCTCTTTCATTTGTGACTAATATAGGACCTACATTAACTATCATCTGTCATGTCCATGTAGCATATCTACCTTCATAACTCTATCCTTTCCTTTCCACTGGTCTCACTCCATCCTTGTATTTGAATTTATGCATTATATTTACTATCCCCAAAGTCTTTTCACTTTCAGACCTATGCATCACTACATTATCAATCCTTGGAGTCTTGTCTCTATGAAGACTTGACTATCCCTCAACCTTTGCAACCACTATAGGACACAACACTGCTCCAATCAAAATTACATCATCTTTTCTCAACCCATCTTGCTTCATCATCAACAATTCACCATTAACCTTCTCTAGGTCAGTCTCCCTCTTCTACTTCTCATTATCTTTCCTTTCCAACTGTGCATCACCCTTCAATACCTCTATCCTATCTTCTGTAACCTTTGTCATGGCTACCATGTGGTTTTTCTTAACTTCCTCATTCTTCACATACTCTTCATTACCCATCATGATTACATTTGCTAACTTTGTTTTCTCCTTGACTTCCTCTTGCAATGGAAGCAAAGTAAAAGTGTTCCCTTCATGCTCAATCTGATATGTATTGGCCCTTCCATCATACACATGTTTATCAAATTTCCATAGCCTTCCAAGCAAAAAATGGAAACATTGCATTGGTAGAACATCACAAAGTAGCCTATCCTTGTACCCTCCATTCTAAAACTCAGCTAATTCCTACTCATTGACTATAAGTGATTGATCATCATTTAACCATGACACTTTGTAGGGTGTTTCATGAGGAACTTTTACCACACTCAGCTTATCTACCATTTCTCTTGACACTATATTATCATTGGATCCCAAATCTATCACTAACTTGCGTACTTTACCTTTTCTCTTGAAGGTGGTCTTGAATAGATTTATCCTTTGCAATGGTTCTTTCTCCTTAGAGGCCTTCAAGAGTTGTATTTGCAGCATCAAACTTTCACCAACTTCAAGAGCATAATTATTGTAGTTTGTAGTTTCAAATTCCTCTTCTTGAATAATTTATGCTCTTCTTTCACCTTTCCTTTCCCCTCCACTTGATGTAGCTCCACATTTATTAGGACACTTAAAGGATGGATGACCATACTTACCACAGTTATAACACATTCCTGCAAACACATTAGAGCCTCTTCATTGATCTGTATATCCATCCCTAAAACTTGTTCTTCCACCTCTCCATCCACCTCTAGATTCAACCACTTGTTCTTTACCTTTACTAGCATCTTCTTGTTCTCGATTAGACTATTTTTGTGTAGAAAAGGCTCCACTCCCTCTAGAAGTACTACATCTTCCTCTTGTGGTCTTCTCTTGTGTCCTATTTAATTTTTCTTCTTCCCTTATAGCCATTTGAAAACATTCTTCTACTATTTTTGGTGTCATAAAACTTATTTCATCTTGTATTTTATACCTTAGACCATTAAGATAAATTTCCACTCTTTCTTCCTCATCTTCCTCATGTTTTTCCTTCTACATAACCTATAGAACTCCTTAGTGTATGCTTGCACATCTAGATCCTTTTGCCTAATATTTTGATTTTTTTTAAGAATTGAACATTGTAATCATTAGGAAGGAACTTACCTTTGAGTTTTTCCTTCATTCTCTCCCAAGAAGTTATCTTGGTCTTCCCATTTTCCTTCCTTTCAGCTTGCACAAATTTCCACCACAACAAAGCATGTCCTTTTAACTTGGTCTTAGCCTTCTTCACTTTATACTCTCCATCTACTTCTTCACCTTAAAAATAATTCTCCATGTCTCCTATCCAATCCAAGAGCTCTTCACCATCTATTTTACCCCCATACATAGGAAAATCCATTTTTCCATTTCCATCACCTTTTATAGCCTTCAAATTCCTCAACATCCTCAAATCCTTTGGATCCAATTCTTCCTCTTCACTAGAAGTTTCTTCCTCTTTAGAATCACTTTCATCCATGTCAACCCTAGCTTTAGAATTCAATGCATTCATCTCCCTCTTCAAGGCTTCTAATTCTCTATCCTAATACTCAATCTTCCTAACAATAGTGCTTCCCTTAGGAGGCATCTTGACTCCTCTAATTCCCCTCTTTTCCTTACTCAATCTTTTAACCTTCTTCCTTGAAAACTTCAGCCTATCACCTTCAAAGATCTACTAACCATGCTCTAATACAATCTGATGACAATCAAAGAGGCTTCCAACACAAACAATACAAATCCAATACTATTCAACTAGTATTTGAAACTTCAAACCCTAATGACGAAAATTCTTCTCTCAAACACCCTTCCTTGCTAGTAGGTATGCAAACCTAGAAACTTGAACCAAACTCACTCTAAACCCTCTCAACTAGCCAACTCCCTATAGTTTCAGACACCCATCAAAGTCAACTATAACATACCTCAACATCTCATGCAAGTATTTTGGGACAACAACTGGAAATCATGCCTTCTACATTGACCTAGTCCATGAATTAGGCCTCTTTCACAAAGGGTCACCCTTCAATACCTACTTCCAACCCAAAATATCAATGGGGCAACACTATCCAGACATTAAAACACCTAATTTCATAATTTATTTTCACAAACACATTTTCCAAGGTACTCTACCAAGAAACCCTCATATTAAGCCAATTTCATGGGGGTTTATTGAAAAATTATATCATAGACCCCTCCAAACCTTGGAACCAATTAAAAAAACTTGCTTTGTCCTTGCATATGCTTAAAAGTTAAAAAAATCTTGCCACCTCCAAAGATTATGTACATCAAACCCTAGTCTAAAACCACCATTTTCATAATCTTTTTCACCCAAATTCATCAAGTACAACAACTCAAACCCCACTAATCCTTTCTCCCTTAAATAAACATTCATCCTAGCATAAAAACCTAACCTACAAGACTCATTCCATTGAGTTACAAAATTTACAATAGGAGGAATGAGTTAGATTGTCATTAAAACTTCAAAAGACCTTAACTCTGCAAACTCAGACTGTCCTCTGAGATTTTACAATAAAGTAATTTTTACTCAATGAAACTCCTAGATGGATTCAAATGAAATATATAACATTCCTCCACAAGTTTCTAACAAATTTGAAGTAAAATATAGTAGTACAAGTCCATATAGATCTAGAAATGACAAGAAAATGTAGAAAAATGATGAAAACAGGGGAAATTCTTGTTATTATTCCTTCAAAATCCTCCAACCAACATGTACATCGATGGAATTCACAAATTTAAACCTTCCCCAACATGAACCAACTGACTCAAAAGCCTTAAACCAACTTTCAAACTCCCCATGATTGATGGAGTTCAAAAATTGCACTTTTCCTATGCATTATTTGCAAATTGACTCTCCTATTCACCTAGAACATTAGAAATGGTCCATCGAGACCTCATTCAACCCAAAAACATGATCTCACATAAGAAAAATGACATTTCACCCACCTTGACAAATTTTTCCCACATTGACAATTCCTTGACATGATTTACTACTTTTATAATATAAACCCCAAAAGGCACCAAAGTTTTCCAATTACATCAAAATGGTCTCATTGGACCTTATTTGACTCAAACACTCAAAAAAATTTGACTCAAACACCTAGACTCAACTTTTCATGTAACAACTATAGAAAATTCATTGGAAGGATTGGTTCTCCTATGCCATAGACATTGACTAGACTAAAAAATTGAACCCTTTGCAATCATCCCTAAAATCCCTTTTATAGATAAAGGGAGGAACAAGCATCCAACTCATTACAGTTACATTTCACAGGAATTTCATTTAAAAAAAATTCAACTGCATTTTAGATATTCACCAAATGGTTTCCTATAATCATTTACAAAATAGGGGAAGCAAAATTTATACCACTTACCCAAAAAAAACCATTATGTGCCACCAAAATCACTGTTAGTTGTTAACAAGCCTTTATATTCCACATGCATGTCGAGCTAATTGTTTTTTATCATGTCATAAAAAAACCACCCAAATCAGTAAAACATCCACAAAACTCCACCAAAGCACCACTATCACCAAACAACCATAACAGGAAATGAAAGAGTGGATAAAATCCCAATAAATTGGAATGAGCACAACAACCAAAGTACACACACCCACTTCATGTCCTTTCGAAAGCTAGAGAAGCTACCACTTCTTCTTCCTCATAGCCTTTTCCAATAGTAGAGTAAGTATGCCCATTTGGTGTCTTTACTAAAATTGGGGCAACTGATATTACTTCACCATGTGAGCTTGCCAATTCCATCAGGACCATAAGATACTGGTGATAACTAGAATCAGTCTTAGTCATGCTATCTAAGGGACCATATGAAATATCAATAGAAGAATTGTATCATCCAAGAGAAGTTAGAGAATACTTAATCTTTCTCCTCATTTCCCTCACAAACCTTGCTAGTTCTTTTTCCTTAACTTTTGTTGTTTCTCCAATCATAACTTAACTCCTTAATCAGTAATTGCTTCTCACAACAATGTACATAGAATTTTTTCCACATGCCTCTTTATTACACTCCTCCTTTGGAGTTGAAGCAACTCCCGGTGTTCTATTTCTACTATTATAGTGCAGTTCCTACAAATTAAGCCTAGAAGACCTTCATATTGGTGATGCAAAAGCAACAGACTTACTAACCTTCTCTAGATATAAGACTTGACAAATGCAAATTGGAACAATCCCCACTTTCCTCACAGACCTTGAAATTTTATCTTCTGATTGCAATGGTGAAAACAAATGAAATCAACCCTTATTTATCAATAAAAATGATCACTTTGATCATCAATGCTCAATGAAAACTAGCACGACTAAGCAAATGATCAACAATTGGCATTCACATCACAACCGTTAGTTACCCAAGTGTATAAAAATCCATCTATTATCCTCAATTATTATAGGAGATTAATTATTCACATGCACTAGGATCAAATTGATTACTTTTTCCAACCTTATGCCACTCATTTGCAAACAATAAAATGGCTAATACCTTAGATTTATAGGTTTGAATGTTGACCATAGATCTCTTGATGAAGTGGTGTTTTGAATGACTCAGATTGAGTCAATCGGGTTTGAAATTTCCATCATCATTGCTCACTAATTCATAAGCCAATGAGAATGTGTCAGTTGGAGGCCACTTCAGTCCTTCTCATGGGCTCCACTTCTTCCTCTGAGTGGATAAAATAGTCCACATGTCATTCAATCAAAGACCTTGCAATTCTTTCATAGACATTATTTTAATCTTGTGAGGTGAGTGATAAATGGTTGAGATTTAATCTCTAGATTGCATATCAACCGGTGATCTCAAAACCATTGAGCATCATGTGTTTGAATGTATATTGGGCCCCACGTCAATGAGTCCACATGTCAAGAAATCATAGACCTCACACAATCTTCAAAACCATTATTTAAAACCTACGAGGTATGTGAGCAATGACTGGGATGTGATCTCAAGATCCAGCGGGTGGGATTTCTACACATGCCAATAAACTTAGTCATAAAAATGGGGCCATGACTAGGTTGATGATACTTCACCCTCAGGAGAATGAGTTAAAACCTTACTATTTTTCCATAAAATATTTTTCCTAACTTTGGGGAAATTTAAATTGATAAAAGGCACGGTGTAATTAGAATACGTAGATAAATGGGTCAGTAATAATATGCCTTCAATGGCTTAACTGGTGACTTAAGTGACCAACGATTGGCTATAGCAATTCAATGAAAAATTAAAATTCCTAAGGGTTTATGATAAGAATATGTAAGGTGAGGGTTTCTAGGCCACACCTCTAACCCATCCTTGGGCATAAAGGCTCACCATCATGATCAAGACCAAGATTTTGCTTAAAATTTAGCAAAATTTTTGGAAGCTCTATCAATGGCTCATGTTTAAGGATAAATACCCCTAGTGGGTATGGTGAGAATTAAGATCTCGGTTGAAGTAGACCAACAAAGAAGCACAAAAATCTAGGATCTTTCTTGGACAAGGAAAGCAAATAGAACCAAAGGGAAAGACACCAAACCAATATACAATATTTACAAGGCTATACAATGTCTTCTTTCAAATTTTAGAAGCCTCTTCAGTTCCATAGGCTTCAATACCAAAATTGGAGGCCTCATACCCCCTAAACTTAAAGGAAATTATTACCTCTATCAAAGACTTTATCCTCAGATATCTATAATGGATCAAAACTTCTACCAAGCAATCTTACACAATCAACTCCATTATGATTAGCACCATCGACCATATATGATGCAAAACTATCCTATTCATTATCCTGTTCAAATGTATACTCATCTAATTGGAATGGAAAGATGAAACATTCATATTACATTTGATCAAGAACTTTGACATCACATTCCATTTGTACATCAAGTTGGAATCCTTCATAGACACTTTTTTGTATGCTAGGCTAATAATCCCCTAATGTATTGACAAGGGAAGATACATATTCAGGAGCATCTTTGTATTAGTCATTGTAACATGAGTACATACCCAAGCCTTTATGATTTAAATATTGCCCACTAACAGCTGGACAAAGATATTTTTTCTCTTCCACATAAATGTTATCCTTATTGGATGAAAACAAATCCATAATCATGTTAAGAAGATGAGGAGCATCAACAAAGAACTCAACTACACATTCATATTGATCAACATCATACCCCACATCATTTGCATCACTTAGCTGCACTACACATTGATCAAATTGTCTTTCATTATTAAGGGGAAGTAATGTTAATCCGTGATCCATATGTGTATCATGATGTATAGTTTGGTCATTCAATATTGAACCCCTTTCCTCATTAATTTTTATACCATCATCATCTTGTGTAGCTAGTCTTTCTATCTTTGCTTCACACGAACAATCATGGGTAGCTAGGATATTAACATGCTCATCAACATCTTCATTATTTGTAGCACTGTATTCAAGATCAACACATTGAATAGTGACATTTTTGTCTTTACATTCTTCATCATTCACTCTAGTAGCATACTCCATTGATGGAAAACCCAAATGACCTTCCAAGTATCCATCAAATGCAATTTGTTCATTCACTTGTAAATAGTTAATATTATGAATATTTGCACCATTGCATCCTTCATGTGACTGGAGCACTTATGGATCATCCTCATAAGGTCAATCACATTCTTGAGAGAGACAGTAAAAAACTTCAATATCCTCATGATCCTTATTCTCGCCTACAACATCAGTACCGAATGTGAATGATTCATAAGCACTACTTTCAAACAACTTGTCAGTGTATTTCTTTGTTTTCTCACAACCATATCCTGACCATGTGTCAAATGTGTCATTAGAATTTTCAGAAAGTGGGTTGTCTCTATACACCAATAAAGATCACCATTTCTATTAGCTGGTGGGGATGGAGGCTCATCAAATAAAGGACTACCCATTATCTTCATTGTTGTCATGGAAGCTTCTACCTCCTCAACACGAAGGTATAAATCTTGCAAATCAACATCACAATCAAATTAAAAATATTCACTTGAAGATAGCATAGAACCATCTTCAACTCCTCTCACATCATTTCATGTCGGTATCATTACTCACATTTTGGGAACTCTCCACATGAAGCAAATTGTTCACTCCCAAGCAAACAAATATTTCCATTGTTATTAGCATGTCTCCTTGAAGAAAAAGATCCAATCTCCACTTCATGAGAATAATCATAATCCATAGAGGAATGATATGACTCAATGGCATCACAACTACCACAACATGAAAACTCACCAATACTAAGACTTCATTTAGGTTCCGTGGACTGGGTGTCTAAACTTTCATTTTCAATACCTTGATCATTGGTTTGTGAGAAGGAATCATCAACATTAGCACCATTCCTATTGATGAAAACATGAGATGGGATAACCTCTTGTACCTCTTCCACTTATTTGCTATCCAAGACATCCCAAGGATTCAAATTAGCCACATCTCTCCCGATGTCATATTGTGTATCTTCATCTCCATCACTACTATACTAATCTACAAATATGTTATTTGTGAATTGATTACAATCATTACACTCTCCCATATAGCGGACTGGATGTTCATATTTTGATGCACTTTCTTCATCTCTTTGCATTATTTGCTAATCTTTCTCAACAAGACAACACCCAATAATGCTAGAGGGTGTCCCATGTTGTGCATAATCATTCTTAACTCCCTCTACAATATTTATACAATAAATTACTTGGCCCAAACTGTGAGGTTTCAATTCCTTTGGCAAGGTACTCATTCCTGATTGGTACATTTCACATAATAGATCAATGCATATTGAATCTTCTAGTTTGAAACTTTTGGGTACCTCTAACAAAGCATCCAAAAAATTGGAGAATAAATCATAAGGTGATCTTCTTTGTGACTTTTCATTTCACACAATATTTTAACAAAAGACACCTGGTTAGCTTTTCTTTGACCTTGTGGATATTCAACTTGGAGCTTACTATCATCCTCATATTGTGGTGAAGAAATGGGAACAATAGAAGATTTATTATCTTGACATAGATCTCTACAGATTAATCCACTGGTTCTATTTACATGAAATGTGCTAGGATGACCAATATTGGTGGTTGAATATCCTTTCATCATTGAATATTTCAAGTTTTTCTCAATATCTATAGTAGTTAAATATGCTTTATGCAATGTGCTAGGATGACCAATAGTGGTGGTTGAATATCCTTTCATCATTGAATATTTCAAGTTTTCTCGATTATCTATAGTAGTTAAATATGCTTTCTTAATGTGCTAGGATGACCAATATTGGTGGTTGAATGGCAATGAGTCCCACTAGGCCTAAAAATCAACATCAACAAAATTCCAAAAGGAATTTCCAATCTCCATCCATATTCCAGGTGCACACTTTTACTTTCGTCAAGTTTTGTTGCAATTTACATTCATTTCTAGGTGTTTGTACATTACAATGTTTTTTCAAACAAGTTACATTTCGTAGGTTTTGCATACTTAATCAATTTCAACATCTAGTTGCACTTAGATCATTTCATTTAGTCTTAACTTCATCATACATCTCCTTATTTTAGTGAACCATATTGATTTTTCATGAGGTTTATCTCTCTCCTTTTAGGTGGAACATCCTAAGAGTGCAAGAGTAGCCTTTAAATCTCGTGCCCAAAAATCTATGGTTCATTTTGGTGAACTTTCTTTTTGAACATCTTATTTTCTGATTTGGTGTCCATTTGCATCCTAGTCCTAGCTTTCATTTCATTTACATTCGATTTGCATTGGTCAATTTGCATCTTGGATTTCAATTTTTTGCATTAATAAAGAGGTCATTTAGCTCGCATTTTTGCATAAAATTTCCTTAAATTTTTTTGAAATTTTGCATCTCCACCTTAGGTCTCCATCATACAACATTAAAAAACATCAAAAACAATTCAAACTTTGTAAATTTTTTGCAAAAAACTAGTATTGGGACTCATTCACCATGCTAGGCGAATCAGTCCCTATCCAAATTTTTAACTGACTATTGCAACATCAGAAACCTCATTTTTGTGCTTCCTAAGCCTCCTAGTATCATATACTATAAGTCTGGAAAGTTTCTAGAATGTTTTTTTTATGCATCTATCTCAAAAACATCATTTTAGATTACTCATTCTTCAAATCATTTCATTTGCACACATCCTTACATCTGAAAATGTGTCCATTTCTGCAATTTTGGATAACATTGATAAAAGTACTTTTCACTTTTACATATACAATATTTCTATTCATAAATCTTTGCAATAGTTTGGTAAAAGTACCTTTCATTCTTGTATTTACATTGTTTACATTCTTAAGGTGTTGCATACATTGGATAAGAGTGTTTTGTATCTTTGCATATATACATTGTTCATATTGTTGAAAAATTGCATGACATTGTTACATGTCTTTTCATTCTTATTCAAACAATCCTAGTACCTTACATATGTAGACATGTTAAGAAACATTTCCTATCCCCTCCCTATGAGAGTGTTTTAGTGAAAGAGACTACAACTTGGGCCATTCCTAATGATCATACTTGTTCTTCTCATAATATCTATCCTGTTGGTGACAAAGATATTTTAGTAGAAGAATCAATTAATGAGAGTTTTGAGAATCCTATATGTTTCTCTCCTTTTACCTCTCTTGGTGGAAAAAACATTCACAACCAACATAACACAACCCTAGATGATCATGACATTACAAATTCTTTTTCTCCTAGTATCTCTCCTTGTTGTGAAGATGATACTTTAATGTTAGAAAACCTATTTTGTGTAGATCATGAGAATATTAGTTGTCCCCCTTCACCTCACAAAATTATTCTTAAACAAGACAATACAACCATAGGTAATCATGACAACAATATTTGTCCTTCTCCTAGTTGTGAAGAAGATACTTTGTTGTTAGAAAACACAATTGATGATGGTCATGAGAATCTTCATTCTTTCTTTTCACTTAACAAGACCTTTCTTAGGCAAGACAATTCAACCATTGAGAATTATCATACTCGAGAAGTCCATTCCAAAGAACCAACCTTAGAATGTCAAGAAAATTCGGTTTGTATTTCTTCTAATAACCCTCCTCCTAGGAAGGATATCATGATGCAAGACAAGAACCACAATAATGATATATATTGTCACTTGCTAAGGGATGCTAACATTATTCAACCTCAACTCATCCTTTACCCCCCTTCACATAAACCTCGAACTCAAAACAAACCCGAACTTGTCCTTTACCACCTAAGAATAATGTATCACAACAACTGAGTTATAATACCATTTCTCATACATATAACACTTGAAATAATCTACTACCACCACATCCAACCCCAACACCCTTACATTTTCATAATCATGTCCCCCCTAGAACTATCTTACCAAGTCTTTCTACTGGAAAGGAGTACAATCTTGTTGAGCAACTAAAGAATACTCCTGCTAAAATTTTATTATGGGACCTTATTCAAACCTCCCCTCACTACCACAACATAATCCAATCATCCTTGCAACAAGTTCCTTTCCCTTCTAATGTGCAACCCAACGACATAGCATCCATGATCCAAGGAATAAATGTTGACAGTGTTTTCCACCAAAGTGAACTCCCCCTTTGGAAGTGTAAAAACAAAATGAAGCATTCATGATCATTTCTCAATAAAAATGGAAAGGGATTAAGAGAACTCTTGTGGATACCAGTTTCACTCTTAATGTGTGTGGAGTGAACCTTCTTGATATACTAGGTGTTGATAAATCAAACATTCAATACGATTATTTATCCATTAGGGGATTTGACAATGTAAGGAAACAATTGCTTGGTATGATCACTTTACCTCTTACAATTGGAGTGGCCACATTGGATACACCAATCCATGTTATGCCTAATGATCTTTCATATAACCTTCTTCTAGGAAGGTCGTGGATTCATGGAATGAATGGTGTGCCTTCCACTCTCCATCATAAAATTAAAAAAATCTACAACAAAAAAGTGTACACACTTGACGTTGATCATGAGCCTTATAGTATCTTGCAACTTGAGAAATGGTATGTGCAAGATCATAATGGGTCAAAAAGTGGCAATATGATGGGTATGTGGTTGACGAATTTTTTTTACCCAAAATTTATGAAACAAAAAGGATTTTTAAAGGAGATTCTCAACTTTCCATCAATATAAATTATGCTTTAGTTTGAATTTAATAAATAATTATTATTCATTTTCTATTTGAATTATGACTAAAGTGCTAATTGATAGGCTAATTGAAAAAAATCTATAGCTTTCAAATGTTATCACATTCTTTGAATCCAAAACATGTGTTACATTCTATGCTTCACATACTATAGGTTTAAAAAAAGAAAAAATAAATTTCATGAAGTTTTGACCTAGTTAAGGTGGTCAAACATATGAGTTTTTATATTTTTTAAAAGTTTTAATAAAAAAATCATAATTAATTATTTACTTGAAAAAAATTACAAAAATATGCATCACATCAAGACATGAGTCCCTCTACTTATATCTAAAATATTATAAAAAAAATATTATCATTTTATTTTGGTTAGGGTGGTCAAATAGACACCTACTATTTTTCTATGAAATTTAGGTGCTACTACATTGAAATTTCAAACTTCCACCAAATAGATTTTATTTTTTTAAAATAAACCTAGTAGTTTAGAAACTACATTCAATTTCCTACAGATTCTATTCTTACATATTTTTGAAATAATATAGATAACTTATTCAAATTTTTATGTCAAGTTGCCTAACTTTGATTTTTCTAAACTTTTTGCCACTTAAGGGCCTATTTTTTCCATGATGATCCTACACATACTCAAAAACCAAAGAGAATCCCTTGAACACATTAACACCAACCACACAAGTCAAACCTACACAACAAAAAGACAAACAACAACATATTGAACAAGTCACGATGCTATTAGAAGATGATTGGGGTTCCTTGGATCTCGAACATGACTTCATGGGTGCATAAAAAATCATCCACAAAGATTCAAAAAAAGGCATAGACACAACAATAATATCAACAAAAAATTTGGAAGACCTTTCAAAAGCATTTGCCTCAACCACTTTAGACAAAGAAGAAAATTACATAGTCACCTTTGACGGTGCTTATGACCAACCACCACCCAATCCAAAAGCAATAAAAAAGCTTTATTAAAAAGGTTATGACCTCATGAAAAAACTTGTCTATAGTGGAAAAGGATGTGGTGCTCGAGAACAAGGTATCCACAACCCTATAGAGCCTAACAAACAACAAGCAACTCATGGTCTTGGCTATTGTCCTATGATAGAAATCACCAAGCCTTCACTCAACAACAACAATCTCACATAACACACTCATAAATCATCCTTAACAATTGTCCATCCTGAACTCCTCAACACGAGTGATCTTGAACATCATCCTTTACACAATATGACACAAACAATGAACTCTTCACTTAATGTCAATGTCATCTCACAAGATGCCAATGATTTGCATTTGATAGATTTTCCCTCCTCCTATAAGAGTGAAAAAAAAATCTTGCAATCTAGAGAAACTTGTGTAAGTATGACATCTACTACTAAGCAAGATGTATCTTTGATGCAAGCCACAAGACCACATTGTACCATTGATCAAGAGGGTATCTTATCGAGACTCCTCCAAGATCACTTGATCACCCTCCCTCCCAGAGCTCATAAGAAATGCTATTCCAAGACTTCATTCTGCACCTAAAATAGAGTTCATGGTTATTCCATTAATGAATGTGAAGATTTGAGTCATAAAATCAACATCTTAAGGAGTTTGATATGATTCCCTCTATGGGGGGCACCGAATTCCTCTAATTGATACTGATTTTCACTCTCACCTAGATTTCATCAATCATTTTGACTCACCTTTTTCCTACACTCAGTGGGGGCAAGGGGTTATGAAGCCTTTCCCTTGTGTGTCACTTTTCATTTCCTCCTTTGGCTAGTTGTTAACCTTTGATGAATATATAAGATCAAGCTTGGGATGTGGACGATGTGCTTTAAGTTGGCTCATGTGTGACATACTACTCCTTTTCATGATGTAGCTTCTCAAAAATATATGACTTGGCATAGGATTTGTGAGTAATCTATCATGTTCTCTCCTTCTAATTTAAAGAAATTTATCACAGTATTGGTGTTCGTAACCACTTTAAAGTTTAGGGCATACATCACCACTCACATTTCATTGTGTGATTTTCTTTTTCTTGTGATTTCCTCTCTTGGAAGATTAGGTACAATGTTGCCCTAGATGAGACCTTGCACTTGTGATCTCTTGGAAACAAGATGAGACCATTTTCAATTATCCTCTCTTGGAGAAATTTGGCATGTTGTTCCCTAAGATGAGACATTACACAAACTAATCAAAATCCCTTTGAACAATCCTTACACTATTCTCCATTAACAATGTCTATGAGTGTCAAGCATACAAAGTTTTTCTTACCTCATAGAGCTCAAACCAACATTTTCCTTTGTGGCACCTTATTAAAGCTATCAGGAGGTATAACTTTGGTATGGTTGAGTGGGAAGCTCATTCTGAGGCACAACTTTCCCTATAGCTAGCTATGTGCATACCAACTAGTGTATGTTTTATTATTTGGGATTTCTCACCTGGTGGATAGCCAAGAAGTTTTGTTTCCCTAGAGTGAGTATGCATTTTATTTTTGGAAAAATAGCCTAGATCTAATCCACAACTAGTTGGAAAAAAATTGAAGCTTGATCCACCTTTTTCTTTTTCAAATTACTTTTGTGGGGTAACTCACCCCATAGATGATTTGAGTTCTATGTTCCCAGAGTGAGTGCATATATTCCACCCTATTTTTAATTCTTACCATTGCATGATTATGTATCTTGTTGGTTTGAATTAGGATCTTGGATCCTAGGGGTTTGATTTCCTTCTTGATCTTTGTCATTCTTTGTCATATGCATTTGTACACTCAGATCTCTCTTGAATATCTACTTTAGTGTTAGTTTGAAGCAAGTTCATCCTCTCACTAAAGTGGGGGCTAAATGTACCATAGAAAAATGGACCTCTTGCTTGACATGGGAATAATTCATGATAAATTAGACTTAATGAGGCCTTTATTTAGGTGTTTTGAGGCATTTTATGCATCCACACTGGATCTTGGACCCTTGCAAATTGAATAACATACTTTTATCGATGTCTTGTAAAGGTGTTGTAAAGTGTTGTAAAGGACTTTCACCCTTTTCTAAACCTAATGAACCCATTTCCCCCTAATTGAACATTATAAAATATGTTCAAATATATCCCAACATCAATATAGAAGGCTTGCAACTTAAACTTAATGTTAAAACTAGTGTTGTAATGTGTATTGCACATTCACATTGGTTCTTGTGCCTTCCTGGGCTAAGTGGACCTCATTTAGTGTTACAAAGTGTATTTAAATAACACTTTTCACACTAAATTATGTGTCCCAAGCCCTAATTAACCTTTACATCATCATCAATAGGTCCCTATTACCACATATTGTGCATCCTAAGGTAACATTTGATAAAATAACTGACAAAGTCACAAAAAAAACCTTATTTTCTTATCCCCTAGCATCCTAGCTGTCAAAATGGCCCCTATGGGACCCATTTTCTATTCATGGTGAATTATTCCCATTGAGGTGGGACCCATTCTCCATGGGTGGTGACTGAGTCCCATTTGGCCCATTTTTGACCTTTGAGAGGGAAAAATTGAAATTAAAATTTATTATTTTTACATGTCGGCCTTAGGGATTGAATTTTTGGGCTAATAAGGTGGATTTCCTATAAAATAAACTCTCTAAACCCTAAATAAAAACCATTATTCATTATTCACCCATCATTCTTCCATCTCAATACAAGAAATTTAGGGTTTTATCATTTCAAGTCAATAAGATAGCAATTTTCAGACATTGAAGGGAAGATTCTCCATATTTTGTTGTAGAAATTCAAGGGAAAATTCTTCATGTTTTGGTGTAGAAATTCAAGATAAATCTTCATGGAAAGGTAATCAACTCCATTTTTATATGCTTCATTACATTCTCTTATAATTTTGGTTTAATTACCTAAAAGGGGTTTGACAGAGGAAAACCCCCACGCCCTAACATCCAACATTTCTCTCTCTTGTCTTCTGTGTTTGCAGATTTAGGAATTTTGGAAGCTTGGAAATAATTAAGAATCAAGTTGCAAGGTTCTTCATGTTGGACCCAGGGAACACTGAGAGGGGGGTGAATCAATGTTTAGCAAAATATAAGTTTAAATCCAGATCTTAAACCATTTACAACACATAAAAAGAAATAAAGATGCAAGCACATGAACAAGATAATCAAAGAACCATAACACCAATATATTTACCTAGAAACCCTGTTAGGGGAAAAACCATGATGGAGATTAATCCACAATTATACTCTGTTAAAAGTATGAATAAAAGGGAATGCACATGCATTGAGGCACACTACCTAGAACTCACTGCTCAAAATAAGGAAGGATCACTGCCTTACAAAATGTTTGTGATTACAACAAAAAGTTGAAATAAGAGGACATCATCTCCAAATTCTTGGATTCAGTTCCAATGAAGTTTAGTAGACAATCTTCAGCCCTTCTGACTGATTCTATATTTTTTCCCTACTCTACTTTATTGAAATTGTGCGAAGATCGCTCAATCACCCTTCTAATACTCTCACACACATTTATTATTGTTTTCACACATATTCACACATTTTCACGCTTTCTTGCCATTTTCAAAATGAATTACCGATCTCATATATATATTCGCTAACAAAAATTTTATTCCTTCAAGTCAACTTTAACAAAACATGAAATATCCTTCAATGGTCAGCTCAAATCACAAATTGAATTTAATGCAAACCCACAAAAGTTGGCTAAAATATAGCTATGACCAAAACAAAAAAACCAACATAAGAAATAATTAATCAATTACTCCTTATACATCCACGACATGTGGCATTCGCTAGGTCAGCCACAATGAGCAAATAAACATAAAAGCAACCTGCCAAAGCATCCAACTAGATCTCCTAACTCATACACTAATCAATGCAACATCACAATACTTAAAAAAAAGAGATATTATAGATGCTTAAAAAACTCTCTCGAAGATACATAATTCAAAATGATGATCCGTTGAGGTGTACAAATCAATATGCTAGTTGGATTCCATGTTCTTCATACTTTTTGTCTGTAAAACTTTGATCTTTTCTTATCTTTCTAGTATGGATAAATCTTGATTTGTGGATTAAAAGGAACACTTAGGCTGCAATAAATGAAAACACTAAAAGCCACATGCCATCAAGCAAGCCATATGCCAACAATCTCCCCCTTTGGCATTGATGGCAACACTTAGTGAAAAATAAATAAGTGTTAGAATTCAAAATTTCAGAAATCAAACTCCCCCTTAGCATGATAAAGAATTTTTAATTTCTCTCCTCCCCCTTTGACATCAATGAAAAATATATTCTTCACTAAGCTCTCTCCCCTTTCAAAAATTCAAAATTTGAAGTACAACTACTACTTAAGTTAGAAAATTAACTTGTACTTATCTTCATACCCAGAAGAAATTTCTTCCATGCTTCTACAAAAATCCCAATGATTAAGATCATGATATTATTCTCAAATGTCTTGTTAATAATTTGAATGAGGGATTCTGGGATTGTAATTGCTTCTTCTATTTTTTCTCCTTTCCTTAAGACCTCAATTAGCTGCTCCAACCTGCATTCAGTCAAATCCTTGAATTTCCAAAAGGTGTCCACAAGAGTGTTTTCAGTGAAGTGGAGTTGTGCATGCTCAGACTGCAATTCTTGAATCATTTTCTTGACTGCTCCATCTTGGTCCTGAAGCATACTGTAGTCTTGAACAATTTTTATCAACTCAACTTCAATCTTCTCTAGCTTTTCCTTATACCTCCCAACAACATGAGCCCATTGAAGACAATAGTTGTAAATGGTATTAGCTGAATTAATGCATTGGATCGACTCATTCACTTTCTTTTCCAATTTGGTAAGGGATAGCCTTAACTTCTCCTTCAGATGTAGAATTACTTCTTCCTCTTTCTTGTCCTGAGGCTCAAAGGCCATAGCCTCCCTGATACATTTTATCATTTCTTCTAGAAGTTCACATTCTTTAAAATTTCCAAACTAATGTTATTATGCACAAAGTAAGAACTCAATGTGTTATCAATCAGGCCTTGCTCATATGAGGGTCCATCTAACCATATGCACACAATATTCTGCATTCCATCTTCCTCCTAAAAAATATGTAGTATCTTTGATTTGAATAAATCACCTTCTTCATTGCTTCCTTTTTGCATTATTACATCCGGTTCAACTGATTCTGATTCATCCATAGGAGTAAACTCATTAGAGTCTTCATCTGGTATATCCATAATTATCTATCCTTTGCCTTTTCCTTTAAGATTTGGAGACTTATGTGCTAGAGGGGTGTCATCAACAAACTCCAGATCCCTTTTTTGCTTCCTTTCTATTTACCGAAAGATGATCCAACTTTAAGCATCTTTACTGGAAGGGGAATGATCCAACTTAATGAAATCTATATATATTTTCTCATAATTTCCCAAAGCATTAGAAAATTCAAAAATTTGCTTAAAAACTAGTTCACTTTCCTTCCATGTACCACATTATCATTTTGAGACAAGTAATTCAAAAAATACATCATGATACATATGATCAAAGTGACAAACCTAAAGGGGTAATCTACCTCTTTCATCAATTGCACATTTTCCATCAACTGATCCTTTAGTAATCCACATAGATCAAAGTATTCATCTTCCATTATCATTTTGTGAGTGATATAAACTATGCCTATCGAAGTTGCTCCTTCCCTATTTCTGAAGAAAATTTTGTATGAAATCCCATGTGTAATGTACCTTGTTATTGGATCTTTGATCATTAAAATTACTAGAGCCCTCTGATCTCCTATCACTTTGGTTAGGGTTTCGAATTCATTATTTTGAATCGACTTCTTTTTCAGAATATCCCCAACATTGCATAGACCACTTAAACATCTAATTACATCCTTTGAAATAATATAGGGTTTATCCAGGGTTAGTATGTCCTCATTCAACCTGTTTAGGATAAACCTAACCATTTCCATATTGACGAAATAAGGAAACTCATTCCAAATGTACAAAATTTTATGTTTCGCACCTTCAAGCCACTTCAATTCACTAGATGGCAACAAATTTCTTACAACCCTAAGATTTCCATTGCTATACTCATCCAAATTCACCATTCTCTTTCTACATGGAACAAGTTTTTCTACCAAGCACAAAATTCAAAATTCTACAAGCAATTGAAATACCTAATGAATTTTTTGCCGAATTTTCTATACTCCTTTGAAGTTTCAATTAAGAGGCTCTCCTATTCTTCTTCAATGCAAGGTGGCAAATGAGGGTTCCAAATACCCTTTTATAACTTCACATACCTAACCTTTTTGATGCATTAAATATTTTTCCCTAGGAGTTTCAGGTACTTTGTTTTCTTAGACAACAAAAGAAGAATTTTTCTGCAAATCTTCTACTTCTTATTGTTTTTGCATAAGCAATTACTAATTCATTTGCAAACTTTTATCACAACTACTAACGATTTCCTTCATTTCAGTGATAACTACCAACAAGAGGACAAATTATTTTTCTTGAAAGACTTCCCCTAGGACAATGACCTAAGATCAATTTCTGAAGGAATTACTAGAACAAGATTTTGGTGTGGACTTATTCCCTTCATCAGAGTCACTCTTCCTTACCCATTTTTTCTTCATCTGATCTCTATCTCTTTCATAGTCACTTTCCCTTTTCCTTTTTCATCTTTATATGATATTTTTCCCTTGTATAGTGAACCTCTTCTATCCATGTTTATGTTCATGTAGAATCTTGCAATGTGACCAAATCTGTTGCAATTGTAACACACAAGATTTATTTTTCTAGACTTTTGATTCCCCTTTGATTTACACAGATTAGCAATATGTCCCAATTTTCCACAGGTATAGCATTAAACATGTACCTTATACTAACATGCTTTTGCATTCAATTGACTTATGACCAAACTTGTTGCAATTAAAACATTGACCGAGAAATGATGGACTACTTGAATTTATTTTACTTCTACATTAAGAAGCCATATGAGCAAATTTATTGCAAGCAAGAAACAACCATTAAACTTCTAAGCATTAGGTTGTCTTACTGGATACCTTTTTCCTTTGTTCATTTGATTTCTTTGTTCATAATCCTTATGTTCAGATCTAGAGCTTTCTTCCTTCTGATATCCAAGACCTCACTTATCATTTACATCCTTCTATCCTTTAGTCAGCTCATCAAGCTTAGCAGAACTAGTTCTAAACCTCTCCTTGTACTCATTTGTAGTTGTGAGTTCATCTCTAAGAATAACTATCTGTCTTTCAATCTCTTGTTCATTATTTTTGGATTGTTGCAGTTTAATCTCCATCTAAATTAATCCACTATTTATTCTATTGCATTCTTCAGATTTTTATTTTAAAGATTGGGCTAGATTCTCCTCATTCTTCTTCCCTTCTCCAATCTCCTTGGTTAGCTGCATTGTCCCTAGCAAGCTTTTCACATTCTTCAGTTATTTCATTTAGGGTTTGATTCAGGTGAACATCTTCCAATCTTTTATTTTCTTTCTACTTTAGCTGATCACAAAGTTCCTTCCTATTTTCTCTTGACTCGTTGATTTTATCCTTCAATGATTGAATTAATTTCTCAGCATCAACAAGATTTTATTTTAATTCCATGACTTATGCTTTAGACTGATCAAGATCATCAAGTGCCACCATAAGCTGTTGTTGAATACCACTGAAGTCCATTGCAATTCAAGATCCACCTCAAGTTGTTAAACTTTCTCCAGAGGAACCTTTTCTCTGATACTAATTGTTGGACTCAGGGAACACTAAGAGGGGGGTGAATTAGTGTTAAGAAAAATCTAACTTTAAATACATATCTTAAACCATGTACAACACATAAACATAAATAAATATGAAGGAACATGAACAAGATAATAAAATAATCATAACTCCAATATTTTTATGTGGAAACCTTGTTAGGGGAAAAACCATGGTGCATATTAATCCAAAATTATACTCTGTTAAAAGTATAAATAAAAGGGAATGCACATGCATTTAGGCAGTTGCCTAGAGCTCACCACTAAAAATAAGGCTCACTTCCTTACAAAATGTTTGTGATTACAGAAAAAATTGAATTGAGAGGATAGCATCTCCAAATTCCTAAATTTTGTTCCAATGAAGTTTAGTAGACAATTTGCATCCCTACTGACTGATTCTATATTTTTTCCCTGCTCTGCTTTGCTTTGGTCTACTCTACTTTACTAAAAATGTGCAAAGATCGCTCAATCACCCTTCTAATACTCACACACACATTTGTTATGCTCTTCACAAATATTCACACACTTTCACGCTTACATACAATTTTCAAAATGAATTATCAATCTCATATATATGTCCACAAACAAAAATTTCATTCCTTTAAGTCAACTTTAACAAAACATGAAATATCCTTAAATGGTTGGCTCAAATCACAAATTAAATTTAATGCGCACCCACATGTGTTGGTTAAAATATAGCTACAACCCAACAAAAAAAAAAAAAACAAGAAATAATTAATCAATTACTCCTTATACATATGGGACATGTGACTTTCACTAGGCCAGTTGCAATGAGTAAATAAATAGAACAAAAACTTGCCAAAGCATCCAATCGGATCTCCTAACTCATACACTAATCAATGCAACATCAAAAAATTTAACAACCAGATAGTATAGATGCTTAAAAAAATCTCTTGGAGATCCATAACTCAAAATTATTATGTGATGAGGCATACAGATCAATA
>VDFB02062356.1:0-18284 GCA_007258455.2 Sequoia sempervirens
TTTAAATATTAATATTTTATTTTAATTCCCAAAAATGGGTGATCACCATGAGGGTTCAACCCCTTAAGATGATATATTTATTTATTTTTAATTCAAATTAGCTTCCAATGTAGGCACCAACATACCAAGGGTCAACCTCATAAAATAAATAAAATATTTTTATTATTACTTCCTCCATGAGTGCTATCACAAGGGAGTCAACTATCAAGAATTTAGTTCATCTTTATCATTGTTAATTGCTTATTTTGTTAAGAAAAATCATATCCTTGGAGTGGTACAATTAGTGGCCTTTGTCCTTTGATTTTGTTTTAGCAACAACGCCTTATGGCTCTCCTTTGACATCAATGACAATAATGTGACATTCCTTCTTGACATCAATGACACCAATATGACTACAATATTTCCAAAAATCTCCCCCTTTGTCATTGATGTCAACCTTGCAATAAAACCATCTATGAATATATCATGAACATAATGCTCCCCTATTTCTATTGCTCCTCATTTTTGTATCTCTCCCCCTTCTACATTAATGTCAAAGAGAAGTTTAGTACTTTCACAAATAAAACTCCCCCTTTTTGTAACACTTTCTCTTGACATCAACATCATTCTTCCTTTTCCTATAACTCCCCCCTTTCTACAATCAATGGTAATTGGATGCTCATTACCTTCATATAGAATATGCATCAATTGATCTATCTTTGAATTTTCTTCTCCATGGAGCTAAAAGATATTATATTGATTAGCTCCTCTTGATTTTGTACTTCTCCTTATGAACTTAGTGATACTTTGTGTGTATGAAGCACAAGCACATATTTTTGTTTTTTCTTTTCTTTATCTTGTTTCTTTTTCCATACTTTTATATTTTCCTCCTTTTGTTTTTCCATAGTATCAACCTTCTTTTTTTTAGGTGGTAGAAGACAACTTCTACAAAATCATGCTATATTCCCAAAGTTGTTGCACTCATAGCATGTATGACATTATAATCTCCTAAAGGAGCAAAAAAAAATAGTTCCTATTTAAGAAACCAAAATCATTTCTTTCATGAACTCTACAATCCACTACTTTATGACCAAATTGATTGCATGAAAAATAATAACCATAGAAAGAGTGTTGGAACTTAGTCACGAGCACCTATATTGAAGGGAATTATCCTTTGTAATTAACCTTGTTGTCCTTATGATGGATATTACCTTCTTCCTTTTTGGTGCTCTCACTATTGATGGATATTTTGATAACATCGGCATAGCCTCTTGGATTTTCTCCATTTATCTTCTTTGGGGATTGTGTGATTTTTGAGTTTTGACCTTCTTCATAACCAATACCACTCTTATTGTAAGTTGTCCTTTGGGAATTAAGAAAAGTATCTAACATTTTTTTACTCTTCTCATTATTCAGGTCTTTTTTCAATTGAGCACTTGTTTTCTCCAATTGATTTCTCAAAGAAACAATCTCAGACTCTAGCCTCTCACAATTTTCTACTTTTTATTTCAATGTGATTTATTCCTCTTCCTCTACTTTATTTGCCTCTTCAATTTCAACTTTTAGATCTATGATCGTCTTCTCTAAATCATCAAGATTTTATGACAATTTTGCCTTAGATTCACTATCCTCTTGAAGCTATAGTTTTTTCTTTGAATTCTTCTTTTTAAGCCTCTTGATCTCATCTAGGGCATAAATGAGTTCTTCCTCCAAATCTAATTTGGCATCCTCTCCTCCTTCTGACTCCTCTTCTTTTTCTTTGTGTTCACATTTTGGGGCATCATCATTTGTTTCTATTACCATGAATAAAATCTTTTCTCTATCACTGTCACAAATGCTTCAATTGCTCTCTTCAAATGAGCTACTATCTTCCTTGGATTAGAGGGTTTTCTTATGCTTATGAAATTTCTTATTATTTTCATACTTTCCTTGTACATAATTATTCTTGTGATGATGATGCCTTCCTTCCTTTAATTTTCTATAGCCTTCTTCCTCATCACTACTTTCACTTTTGGCCCATGGACACTTAGTAGCAAAATGTCCTATTTTATCACAATTAAAAAATTTAAGAGTATACTTACATTTTTGTTTGTTGGATCCTTTCTCACAAATTGGGATTCTTCTTCATTGCTTGAACTATCACTTGATTCAGATTATTTATACTTCATCTTCTTTGAGGCTTTGAAGGCAACTTCATGCTTTCATGTCTTCTCCTTCTCAATCCTCATTTTGTATGTCATGAGGATCCCATGCAACTCGTCGATATTCAATGTATCTAGGTCCTTCATTTCTTCAATAGAAAAAAATTTCACACCAAATCTCAAAGGAAGAGATCTTAGTACCTTTTGCATGATCACAGATTCTTCAATTTCTTCTCCAAGTCCTCAAATGGTGTTCACAATTTCATCAATGTGGAGTAGGTAAGTGACTATGTTTTCTTCACCCTTCATCTTAATACTTTCAAATTTCCTTTGGTGGGTATGGAGCTTAGCCTTCTTCACCTTTTGATCACCTTCATAATTATTTTGAATTTTTTCCCATAATTTTTTCACTGACCTACAATGTATCACCTTGATAAATTTAAATTGCGATAGACCACACAAAATGATGTACATAGCTTTCACATTATTTTCTCTAGCCCTCTTTCTGACTTGATATGTTGGCGAAGAAGGTGGTGTAACATAACCAACCACTACTGATTTCTAAATATCAAATCCAAGTTCTATAAGATAGGTGTGCATCCTAACACTCCAAAATGCATAGTTTATTTTTTCGAACAATGGGTCTCTATTTGAAGAGAAACCTTCTTGACATGCCATGTGTGATTTTGAGATATACCTTATAGTGGTTAGGCTATTCTTGAAGGAACGTGCTCTGATACTAGTTGATGAGCACACACTTATATTGAGAGGAGGGATTCAATCAGTATAAGACAAGCTTCTACTTTTTAAAAACTTAACAAAAATAGCATTATCAATCACACAAGATCTAACAATTATGCAACACAATAAGAACACACAATTTACATGAAAACCCTTACGGGAGAAAACCACAAAAAAATATTGCTTATTTAGAGATTCTCTTACAAAATTCACAGGCACCAACCCACTAGAGACACCAATCCCCACAACTAAGCACCAACCCAACAAGAGACACCAATCTCTTATAATGAGAGCACCAACCTCCCGATCTCCTCAATTAAGAGGCACCGACCTCCCGATCTCCTCAATTAGGAGGTACCAACCTCCAAATAAATATTATTTTTTCCTTCTTGAGTATAGATGCTTCAATATGCTCCATAAATCTTCCGTAATACCTTCACAACTATATGCTATAAACTCCCTCACCAATCTGCTCAAAAAATTCATAAAATTGCTCATAACTTTGGCATAAATCTACAATAAAATACCTCAAAATGTTTGCTCAAACCTTCAACAAATTTTTCTCATAAATACGCTATGAATGATGTTTTATAAATATTATCTAGAATCTCTTTCAAATCTGCCTTAAACTGCTATAAATCTTCCTTAAAGGTTTGTTTCAAATCACCTATAGATCTGCTCACAAACTTCTTTTAAATTTTCTCTTGAAGTTTGATTTTAATTGCTTCATATTTAAGTAATTATATTCAATTATTTCTTGCTATCAAATGCACTCCACAACTCTCTTAAATTCCTTCATCATGCCCCTTCAAATATCTCTTCACCCAAGAGATGTGATTCTCCCCCAAACTTTAAATATAAGTATTTTATTTTAACTCCCAAAAATGGGCTATCACCATGAGGGGTTGGCCCCTTAAGGTGATACATTTATTTATTTTTAATTCAAATTAACTTCCCATGTGAGTGCCAAAATACCTAGGGTCGACCTCATAAAAATAAAATATTTTTATTAGTACTTCCTCCATGAGCATTATCACAAGGGAGTCGGCTATCATGAATTTAATTCATCTTTATCATTGTTCATTGTTGTCTTTGTTAAGATAAATTATATCCTTGGAGTGGTATGATTAGTGGCCTTTTTCCTTTGATTTTCTTTAGCAACAACACCTTATGGTTCTTCTTTGACATCAATGACAATAATGTGACATTCCTTTTTGACATCAATGACAACAATATGACTATAATATTTTTAACAAAATCCACACCATTAGCAAAACACCCACTAAATTGTGATAGAAATCCATCCATGGAACCAATACTAACCATATCCTAAATGGAAATTCATTACTCCAACATAATCAACAAACTAAACTACAATACCAATAGCTATAAAGAATAAAGTAGAACCAAGATCTTTGAGCCAACAAGATAAAAAAATATGCTACAAGTCCCAACAAAAAGTTCTCTAGACAGTAATCATCCATCCTCTCATCCCAATATAACATACCAATGCATAAATAACCACAAACAAAGCCAAATAATTAAATCAACACCAACATTGAAAATACTTATGGATATAAATAATTCACAATCAATTCTTCCCACTAGAACCAATGGGTGACACCAATCTACTAACCTAGATAACTCATTGATCCCAAACCAATGGAACATGCAAATTCATCATTACATCACCTTCAAACGAAGATAGAAAATAAAATAGCCGATAGACCTCTCATGGACCAAGCAATAGATCAACTCTAGATCCAATTTTCCAAATAAACCCATAATTGAGTAACCATGGCCAAAGAACCAAACAAGCATCTAGGAGAGAACAACACTCTCCTAACATTAAACCTCGCCACCACTTGCTAACCACATAATGATCATGTCATGCTTATTCTTAAATGTACATGAATAATGCCACCATAATCATCACCATCATTATACCTACACTCAACTCTCACTTAATTGAAACTTTTAATCTCACACACATATCATCCACACCCTCAAACTAGAAGTGAACCTATGTACTTGTCTCCATCAAAGTCCATATTCTTAAAATACATATAAAACTATATCAAGAAGCACCAAATTTGATAACCTATTGTACCATCATATTGATCTCATAAAAAAATGTACTCCCACAAGTTCTTACCCTTAAATTTGTTTGGATGTTCACACCATCACACCCAAAATATCAAGGTCCTACAAGAAATAAAACAAGTACAAACCTCTCTCTTCTCATCCACGTGAAAAATCATGTAACCCACTATTTACTACACTACAAATTCTCTTCATCATCTATTTAAAATCCAAAATCTAATTTTGTATATGAAAGATATGACTTGTTGACTATTGTAGAACAAGTCATCTTTAGGCACCAAATTTTGACAAAAATAGCAAAGTCTAATGACCAAATATATACCAATACATAGTGCTCAAAGAGAGACTTTTGACACATAAGAATTCAAAAATTTGATACCATATGTGATAGTTTTATCCCTTAAGAAAACATGCCTCCTTTATGGCATTCAAGGTGGTTAGGCAATGGTTGGTTAATGGGCCTTGGGTGGCATTTCTAGTGTTAGTGGTGCATGGGTAGTGGGTTGGAGTGACATTGGTGGTGGTGGCCAAGCTCGATGGAATGAACTCGCCACAACCTTGGCGGTTTAGTTGTTGCGGGATGGGCATGACAATCTACTAGCCTAGGGGTTGGCCCCCCACTGTCACCAAAAACAAATATTAATAAATATTTTTAAAAACTATATGTAGGCTTTTGGTGTTTATTAATTATTATTTTTACAATGCTAGGCATCAACTATAGATTTTTTGACATGTCATATTGCACAAATTCATATGACCACACAGTTTTATGAAACAATTCCCTCTAAGATTCTTCCAAGGTCCTTAGAAATAGAAAAAAAATAACCCCAAACATATTCATGTTTTATATGGATCTATAAGTTTGGGGTCTTTGTTTTTGTCTAGGAGGTCTCTAAAAAAATATCACCCCTAAAAAAAGACACCTAACATAGAACTCACTTGTCAAATCTTCATCAACACCTAGATCTACAACAACCTAAGTTTGCAATCACACCTCTAACCTTGAAAATGCCTTCGTTCTTTTCTTGCAAGACTATTGATTTAGTTATGTACAAAAATACACTTATACCAAAGGTTACAACCAATGAGATTTTCTCCCACAAGTTGGTAGCTAGGCATTGATACCACTTGAAAGGAAAAACAATTATAACAATAAAAATATTTCCACTTAGCCCCATAAGAGAAAAATATACAAATAAATACTCAAAATCCACTATACAATAGAATAGACAAACGAACTATCAAGATGACATAAGATATATCTTGGGAAAACCCCCCGTCAGGGAAAACCCAACCTTCAAAAGCATCCACACTCAAATGTATTATTCAACAATGAAACATTACAATACACATACAAAGTCTCCATTAACACTTATAAAACATCAAGCTCCTCCAATGCATCCTCGAACTGTCCAAGCATAATGTGTCACAACCCCTATTTTTAATAAGTAAATTATAATTTAATAATACTATTTTGATGCATTTAGCATTTAATTGTTCATACATTTGAATGTTTAAATTAAATTAATTAGTAAGTGGAATAAAAGTGCAATAAAACAAAAAGGAATTTATTATAATCTAATTATAGATTTTATTTTGCAAATAAATGGTAATGCTCTGTTATTTACAATAATTATTTGAAATCCTATTGAATGATATGTCCTTATTATTTATTTGAAATAAATATTTAAATTGCAATTAAAATGATATCTTTTATCATTTTTACGAAGGATAAATATGTTACATAAAAATAAATCTTTCTTTTATTATTTTCATGATTCGATTATTGGAAAATTTGGGGAGAAGTCTTTAAAAAAAAAGGGAGGAAAAGCAATAAAAAAATGCCATTATTTCATATTCTTTTCCAAGATTATACTCATTTCTCAGGAAGCAAGAAGGGCAGTAGTTTAAAAACTGCCTGTAACTGTTTTGATGGGAAGAAAGGATCTTGATTTGGATAGCCAAGTGTATGAGAAGAGGGATTCTATCCTGCTCAATGGAATGGAAATAGAGAAGGCCAATTCCCAGAGATGGAGGAAAATGCCCAGGCACGTTTTTATCATATGAGATCAATCAGGTATGCTCCACTATACACATGTTCTTTAGTAGAACAGGGAAGCTTAAGTAGGTATCGACCTTTGTATTGTTGTTTTTCTTTGTGACTTTCTCCTATCGATATCTTGCTACTGCGGTTACTAAGCTCTTTTTGTAATCATTCTCCTCCTGTATTGTTTAGAGATGTGTAGGAAATTATTTGTTCAGTCCACGCCTTTATGTTTTGTTTATTGACTTTCAAGCCTTCTTCATAAGACCTCTCATATCCCGCAATCATGGAATTCCTTGATATCATATATTTCTTTGAGGTTGTTCTGGGAACAGTTCACCTACCTCACCTATGCTCTTTCCTTTTGTATGCAATCAATCAGTGCACATGCCTCCTAATACTTTTTCTCATTTCTTGTTAATTGCTTTTGTGCAAATTCCCATTACATTTTTGGATTCTTCAATCGAACGATACTTGAGGAATGGCATAATGCCTGCCCATTTGCATTTAATCAGGGATAAATCTAAACCCTCTTAAACCTATCATTTCGTTCATATCCTGTTGATTCCATTTTCCTGGATGATAATCATGGCACTTGCAAATTTTAGCCTATGACAAAAAAACACCCCTATTGTTATGCTTCATCGGATGTCCCCTCGATATTTCTGGATATCTGATACGATACTTATTATTACAGTACAAGACCATTTGTCAAATGATTTCATTTAGCATCGCCATTAATATCCACAAGAATGTTGTCCCTATATTTAAAATGATGGAAATGGTTCACATGATCCTCTCAAATCGAACTCTCTTGCAAACAACTTTTGTGCCATATCTTTTGAAAATATTTTTCTCTACATTTTTCTGTGCAATTGTGCTAGCAAGAATTTTAATCCTTGACATTGCTTTTTATTAAAATCATCGACAACAATGTCATTTTGTAACCTGTATGACACGTTTCTTGACTTATTGAGACTTCATTGATAAATATGTGTAAAGTAATATGATTAGGATCATACTGATGTCCAAGCGAAATTAAATTCAGTTAATATCTCTTCAAAATAATTTTTCTTTTTATGCATCCTTAGGCATGAAGAATGGAGTTGTTGTTAAAGGCTTAGGTATAACCCTTACAAGCAAATTGGAGTAGGAAGAGCTTATGTGATGACATGAACATGTATGCACAAGCATGATATATATAGCTTCTTACATAATGACGTAATCTTCATATCAATGTAACAACACATTAAAATGCTTGAATACTTGCTTGTTTTTTTATAAAACAATAATATTAACCGTAGAAAATTACATAAGGGTAAGCCCAAGGCTGGGTTAATTTAGGCCAAGGAAAAGCCATGTAGAAAGAAAAATAGACTCAACATACAACTATAATGTGAAACCTAGAGGAGAATGATAACAGGAATAGGGCCACAAAGTGAAGACAATATTTACACCAGCTAGTCATCTACCAACAAGAAGTTAAACTGTTACAATCAAAAGTAAGCTAATAGTAGTAATCAAAGTTGTGTTCCTCCTACATGTAACAATCATGGACAATTGCTTAATTTCCTTTTTGGCATTCAACCCGTTATTAACATAAATTACTATTATACATGTACAAATATTTCTTCAAGTGTATGCATGATGACAGGTTGCAGTTATAAGGTCTTATAATTATTATTTATTGCTTACATTTACAGTGCCATAGATGAATTATATCATCATGTAATATTAGGGCAGTGATGATTGTCATAGATTTCAACTGTCAAAATCCTCTAGATTTGTTCATCTTCTTTATCTTGGTATAGTATTGATATGCCCATTTGGAAACGAGCAAGTATATTGACCATAGTTGGTTAGATTTTTCAATGGAAGCGACCCTCTTTTTCTAAAGCATGTGTCTCATGAAAGTTTTATTTCTGATGTGCATATTATAACTATAAATTATTGATTCTTCAATGTTCTTGTTCTAGGTAATCAATTCACAAACTTGTTTTCTGGCATGTGTTTTCTTTAGGACAAATTTGTGTTATAGCCTCTTTTGTCTCTTTATACTAATAAATGACATCTTTAGATTTTTTCCATCACTTTTTCCAAGTCCAAGCTTGTTATGATAGTTAACATATTCATGAGTACGAGTTTTGGTACCTACATCTTAACTCTTTTATAGTTTTATTTTATTATTGTTGAACTTTGTATGGATCATTGAGTTTGGAGGTAAACATTCTAATTATAATTGCTTAGGCTTGTGTATATTCTAGCAAGACTAGGATCACTTTCATAATGCTTTACATGAGTGGTCATGTTTTTCAGTATACTTGTGTGATAGTTGAGAGATCATTGAAGGTAAAATTGTCTTATAAATGCAAATACTGGGAGCAATTCAAGATAGTGTTGACATTACCTTAATTCCATACGCAAGGATGATGCATTGGTGAAACTTGAAATGTTGCTTGTAGAATTATGTGATTTGTAATGAACTTCAAAATGTTCCTCGTTAAATGCAATATGTATGATATGTAGAAATGTGAATTGAATTGTCATGCCAGTGAGACAGTATGACCATTTCCTATGAGGCATCTTATAACCATCAAGAATTATGTAGCCAGTAAGGCATTTCATTAAGCTAGTGAGGCACTTTTGCGAGTGGTTTTTCATCCCTACGAGGGTTTTCCACTCATGAAATTCTTGTGTTATGGTTCTTTTGTGGATGCATTGATGATACTATTGTTCCCTGAATTTGCATTATAGTATTTGAATTTATGTGTTCTGTGTTTCTTTGTTTAAGCCTTTATGGCTAGATTTGGTAAAGGCACGGCCTCTTGTTGATATACATAGTAACTCATCAATTGTATGAAGTTCCTTTGAAATAGTATTGCAGTATTTTATATGTACTGAGTATCTTTAATGAACTTGCCTTTGAGCACACATGGATATAAATGTTATGCATGTTATCTCCTTTCCCTTACTTGTGATGTGCATTGAACATGAAAATTATTTATTTTGGAATATGTATGTTTTTCAAGCGTTACATAATGGCTAACCGTATAACCGTACACCTCATGCTATGCTTCATATATGCACTCTATAAGAGAGCTTAATACAAATGACATCCAACCTCTACCACTAAACATGTACTTGCTTCTATAGATTTAAAGCTCACTTAAAACCACTAAGTGATATTGGCTAAATCATGTGTCTCAAAACCATGAGAGCATGAAACCAATGACCACAACATTTACGATTTGATACTAGTTTCCTAATATTAAATATTTTTTCAATTTACAACTCACACATTAAATTTCTAGCCAATGTAACAAATACAATTTGATGTGGCTAAACACACTTCCTAAGGTGCACTACAAATAATTATTTATTTTAAATAATTTTATTTTTTTCCTATTCAAGGTGTAAAACACCCTTTTTCCTAACACTTATTTATGTATCCAAGACAATTTTTTCTATGTATTTTAAATAAGTCAATTCTTGATAAATATTGGAAAACATATTGATTCAACAAAGAAGGAAATTTTTTCTTAGATATGCATGCAATGGGGAATATTTTGTTGCAATATGCACTCTATGATCCAACTCTAAATTTACTATAATGTCTACATCAATAGGGATCCAACAAATGGAGACACAAATTATGCTTGGTCTAGGGTCAAGCCTGCATAAGTGGATCTAATCCTTAGATTTGCCAACCTAAACTTTTATAGGGCCCCAATATTATAGTTGCAACCTTGAACTTTGTATCCTTTTCTTCAAAAACCCATCTAAGTGGTGCTTATAAGAATCATTAAGACTTGCTATCAAGTGGGGAAATCGACATCTTGTCTTGTTTGTAGTTAAGCCATATTATACTAATTTTAGTATGCTTTAAATCATATTAAAGACATGCCGTGCATTATGTGAATGCTTGTGTAGTCGTCGTATTTGTTCTTATGTATCTAAACGTTGATGTGATGATCACTCTAGGTGCTTAGAATAATGTATAAATGTGAATTGTGTTTTTACAATGATAACTTGTCATCTCCCTAAATGACTTAAAGATTTCTTCTTTTATACAACACATTAACATTCAAATTTACATATTTCAATAATGACTAGTTTGGATCAGGTCATTTTGAACCCATGATTAAAGTTGAATTTTGAAAATAAGGATCGAGTATCATAGCAATGTGAATACTTTTAACCCAAGAGAGACATAAGAACATAGGATTATGTCCAAATCACCTAAGAATAAATACTCATATTCAATTCAAGTACATCATGATTAAAACTCAAAACTAAACACTAAAAGATATTATGCAATTTTCAGTTTCCCACAGACTCTCTCGCTCTCACGTATCTTCGGTTTACAAGCTTCAAAGTGCCACCATATCCTACCAGGGAGAAACGGAAATCCACAAGGTATTTATAATGGTTTACCCTAAGGACATATAGACAAAGCTTTACGTTAAAATTTATTAAGTACGTAAGGATACTCTCTGCAGATTCATGTCAAGCAAAGTTATCGAAACTGAGTTAATCACTGAAACTCGGCAACTAAATGGCTTATATTCACAAATTCTATAACCGCGAGCTTATTAGTTGGATTCTACAATGGCTTCCATCAGAAGGGTTTCACATATATACGATCGCATTAATGTTTATAATCGAAGACGCTCATTCGTTAATGCTGCAACTGTTAAAGTCCGATACCCACAAACCACCGAGCAGTATCCATATGGCAAAGAAAATATGGATACCTGTATCAGTGACTATTTATCTCTCATGGAGGCTTCTACAACCATAATGGAACTGGAACACCTACATGCCAATATTCTGGTAAGTGGTTTTATCCAGAACAACTTTTTGCAAACCAAACTTGTGGCGACGTACATTAACTTAAGTTGTCTGAAGTATGCACGGCAATTGTTTGATGAAATGTCTGATCGAAATGTAATGTTGTGGAATTTCATGATTAGAGAATATGGAAAGGTTGGGCAGTATGAAGAAAGCCTTAAGCTGTATTACCGCATGCAAGAGGAAGGTGTGAAGGTAAATAAGTTTACTTTTCCTTTTGTACTCAAAGCCTGCACAGGGCTGTCGGCTCTGAAAGAGGGCAAGGAAGTTCATCATCACATTGTTAGAAGTGGATATGAGTTAGATATTTTTGTGGCTGCTTCACTTATTGATATGTATGGAAAATGTTGGAGTCCCACGGAGGCAAGGCATGTGTTTGACAAAATGCCTGTTAGAGATTTGGTTTCATGGAATGCAATGATTGCTGGGTATGGGCATAATGGATATTCCAAAGAGGCATTGTTACTCTTTAATCAAATGCACAGCGCAGGTGTAAAACCCAGTTCGGTTACTATTGTTAACATGTTGTCTGGTTGTTCTGATTTCGGGGTTCTGGAACAGGGGGAGGGGTTACATGCCTACGCTATTAAAACCGGGTTTGTGTCGAATATTTTTGTGGCAACTGCCCTTATTGACATGTATTCCCAAAATGAGAGTATTGAAAATGCAGGTCGAGTTTTTGATAGCATGCATGAAAGAAATTTAGTTTCATGGAACATGATGATTGCCGCTCATGCCCAACACTGGCATGTAAATGAGATGTTAATAATGTTTGGTAAAATGCAAGTGGCAGAAGTGAAACCCAATTCTGTGACTATAGTTATTGTGCTATCAGCATGTGCTCGTTCAGGAGCTCTGGACCAGGGCAAGTGCATCTATAGCCATGTCATTAAAAGGGGATTCAAATCAAATGTTTTTGTGTCAAATGCCATCATAGACATGTTTGCCAAAAGCAGCAGTGTAGAAGATGCTCACCAAGTTTTCAATGAAATGACAACAAGAGATGTGATCTCATGGACTTCTATGATTGCAGCGTATGTACAAAATGGACATAACGATGAGGCCCTGTCATACTTTTATCAAATGCAATTGGCTGGTGTGAAACCAGATTCTGTGGCCTTGGTGAGTATGCTTTCAGGGTGTGCAAGTGCGGGAGCTCTGCAAGAAGGCAAGAGGATCCATAACTACATAATTAAAAATGGATTTGAGTTAGATGTTGTAGTAGAAAACTCCCTTATAGATATGTATGCCAAATGTGGTAGTATAAGATTGGCCCGCCAATTATTTGACAAGTTGTCTAAAAGAAACGTGGTCTCATGGAGCGCAATGATTGCTGGGTATGCTCAAAATGGACATGCTAAGGCAGCATTGGAACTATTTAATCAAATGCAACTTGCAGATGTGAAACCTAACTCTATGACCATGGTCAGTGTACTCTCATCATATGCACAGTTGGGGGCTTTACAACAGGCAAAGAGGATACACGATTATGTCATTAGCAGTGGAATAGAATCAGACGTTTTTGTTAGCACTGCCATTATAGACTTGTATGCCAAATGTGGACGAATTGAAATCGCAAGGCAATTGTTTGATAAGATGTCTAAAAGAAATGTTGTCACATGGAACACACTGATTGCAGGGTATGGGATGCATGGCCACGGTAAGGAAGCTCTCACACTCTTTTTTCAAATGCAACAGGCATGCATCAAACCAAACCATATAACTTTGGTCAGTATTTTGTCAGCATGCAGTCATGCAGGCTTGGTGGTGGAGGGTTGGCAGTACTTCAATTCCATGGATCAATATGGGATTGTACCTTCTATGAGGCATTATGCATGCATGGTTGACCTTCTTGGTCGTGCTGGGCACTTGAATGAGGCTGAAGATTTTATTCAAAAAATGCCATTAGATCCTGATGCAAGTGTGTGGGGAGCCTTGCTTGCTGGTTGCAGAATCCACAACAACATTGAACTAGGAGAACGTGTTGCAGAAAAGCTTTTTAAATTACAGCCTGAAAATGCTGGATATTTTGTACTTCTGTCAAATATATATGCTGCAGCTGGTAGATGGGATGATGTAGCAAAGATAAGAACAATGATGAAAGATGAGGGAACAAACAAGACAGCGGGATGTAGCTTGATTGAGTTGAGTGGCAAGATTCATGCATTTATTGTGGGTGACAAATCACATCCTCAATCTGATCAAATATATGCAATGTTAGAAAAATTAATCAAGAAGCTGAAGGATGCAGGTTATGTGCCTTGTACAAACTTTGTATTGCATGATGTTGAGGAGGATGTAAAAGAGGATATGCTTTACAGCCACAGTGAAAAACTGGCTATTTCTTTTGGGCTTATCAACACAAGCCCTGGAAATCCAATTTGGATCACAAAGAACCTTCGTGTATGTGGTGACTGTCATATTTTCATTAAGTTGATCTCCAAGATTGCCAAACGAGAAATCACTGTGAGGGACAAAAACCGTTTCCATCATTTCAAGGATGGACTATGTTCTTGCAAGGATTATTGGTGAGCACCATTTACAATAAGCTATTCAGAAATTTGTATTAATGTCACAATTTTAGGACCATGATTATAACTTTTTGAGCCAGGTTTTAACCATTATGTAGATAATATATGCATGCAAATCAGAGAAATCAAATGTGTTTGCATGTCCTAACTTTCATCAAGAAATCTTTTGAAATGTTTGGGACTAGATTTGTCCTTGAGCAAGGCTCATTTAGTACTAGTATGCCACTCTTCCATTTAGATTAGATTTTATTAAGGTGAACTAGCTTAATTTATGTTGTGTAAGCGTGATATCATAGTACCATGAGTGGATGACGATTTAATGCTTCTTCTGGGCTAAGTGATTTTCTGAATTCAAAGCTTGGAGGTTGAATGTTAACTGAGCATTCCTCGAAGGGGTTCCGTGGACACTATCTCAATTCTCTATCATTATTAGTACCTGCCTTTGGCAGATACTAACGTATTCAAAATTCTTTAATTGACTATTATTAGTTGGACCTGTTAACCAATTACAAGCTAGAAATGTTCAATTTCAAAAAAATATTTATGTTTTCAAATGTTAACACACAAATTTTTTAACAAAAAATATTTAAAAAATAAATTATTGAGAATGTGATAGGTTGTAGAGTTTTACCTCTCTTTTATCTATTGAACAAAGAAAAATTACAAAGAATAAAAGCTACTAATAGGTAGTTGAATGAGATCTTAAAAAAACTATCCTTCAAATCCATTTGAGTTTTACCTCTTTTTACAGCGTACATGTTATTCAAGATAAACAAGTGTTGCTACCTGTTGTGACCATTTCACAACATCGCCCCATTGCAAATGGGGACCCCCTGTTTTCGCTTTTTGCCTCGGTGTTGCAACTGCTTATCATTTGTCTTTTACAATGAGGTCATCATTTTGAGGGTTCCAAGTTAGTCAGTTTGACGAGAGTTACCCTAGCCAAGTCAGTAATTCATGCTTGAATCGGTGCGTAGACGTCATGGAAGCGCTCAGAAGACCCAGGAAACAAAGATCGACTGTGAATTCGGCCAATTCTGAGACTTCCTACTTTTTAGGAAATTTTGCTTTTTCGATTTTTCATTTTTGGCATTTTCGGACCAAACAAGGTTCCCTATTTTTTAGGGTTTGCTTTTTCTATTTTTAGAAAGTTTCTATTTTGGAAAGTTTCTATATTTAGAAAGGTCCCGAGTTCCAAAAACGCACTCAGAAGTTCCAAAAACTTGATAGAACTCTCAGAAAATCAAAGAGAAAATTTGAAAAATTATTGAAAAATCTGGAAAAAAAAAGGTCAAAAAGCATTAAAAATCAGACCAAAAAAAAGAACGTTGAAATCTGGAAAAATCAGGTCAAAACCAGTCAGATCTGAGGTTGAGATCATCAAAAATCAGCTCAAAAAAGATGAAGTTCTTGGAAAATCCGGTTAAGTCTGGAAAATTCGCCATTTCCAAGAAGGAGAATGTCAAGGGAGAGAGGTATGAATGTCAAGAAGCTGGTGAAGTCCGCCCAGCACTAAGGAAGCACATCCTAGGATCCTCTAAAGTCCACCCAGCAGCAAAAGGCAATGTCAAGGACCTTCCAAAGTCCGCCAAGGATGTCCAAAGAGGCTTGAAAGTCCGCCCAGCACTCAAGATGCTTGTCCTAGGATCCTCTAAAGTCCGCCCAGCAGCAAAGAGGGAAGTCCTAGGCACTTCCAAAGTCCGCCCATGCTCATCCTAACCCCCTCCAAAGTCCGCCATATTCAAAGAGGCATGTCCAAAAGGTTTGGAAAGTCCGCCTAGGCATGTAGAAGGAGGAAAAGTCAAAATTTTCACTAAGTGTTGGTACCCAGCAAAGAGAATTTCAAAAATCTGCTAAGTATGAGGGCCTAAAAAGGGTGGAAAACTGATTTTTTTTGGCTAAGTGTTGTGATATTTCCAAAGAGACAAATGCTAAGAAGCTAAGAGATCCGCCCTAGAAAAGTGAGACATCCAAGATGCTTGTCCAAAATGATAATGAAGTCCGCCATACACTTGGAAGGGGCTAGCAAGGTGTCAAAGAAGTCCGCCATATTTGTCCAAAATGCTAAGGAAGTCCACCTAAGCACCTGAAGGGATAAAATCAATTTTTTTGCCAAGTGTTGATGCCTAGTCCAAGGAAAGTTCGAATATTTGCCTAAGTATAGAGGCTAAAGGATGAAAAAGTGAGATTTTTGGCTAGGAATCATGACATTTTCAAGAGGTCAAGGGCCAAGTTAGAGAGGACAAGTGCTAAAGAAGATTGGGATATGGCAAGAAATAAAACGAAGTATGCCTAGCACAAAAGTGGAAAAGAAACTAAATTTGCCCAAGTGTGGGTATCTAGAGAAAATGTTGAGAAATTGACAACTTTGGCCAAGTACACAGAGAAAAATGCGCAAGGCAAGGAGAAAGGAAAGATCGTCCTTGGCCAAAAGGAATAAGAATTTGTTGAGCGTCGAGGAAGCTTGCCTGATAAAGACGTCCAGACAAGGATTTTGCCTAGAAAAATTCGACTGAGCAAGAGAAATTTTGACTTTGACAGAAGAAAATAGGCTCAGTGCTATTAAAATCTCGCCTTGGCAAAGAAAAATAAGGATCTGGTAATAAAATTTTTGACGGAATGGCTTAAGTTTTGGCTTGGCTAGACGAAATTAAGGATAAAATTGGAAAATACACTCTTAGCCAAGAAAAATAAAGAGAAAATCGAAATAGCCATGGGTCCAAAACGAACGGGTTGGAATAAATTAAAATATTTTAATATTTTAATAATTTATTCTCAACTACTCGGAAATTTAAATGCCTTGGACAAAATCGAATTCGCCAGACGATGTTTTGGAGGAAAATAATTTGTGCCGGCCAGAGATAAAATCCGATGGGCAAAATTAAATTCACCGTGACTTCAGGAGAGAGAGTGTTAAAAATTTAACTTCGGAGCTAGAATTCAGGAGAGAGAAAATCTGAATTTGTTTATTTTATTTCTTGCAGGTGGATGACGACACGAGGCGAATCTTCAAAGAAGAAGCAATGGCGTGGAATGGTGGCAAGTCTGCTTCAAGCCAAATGGAGTGAGGGAAAAAGGATGGAACAAGCATGAGAAAGTCCAACCTTGCCTAAGCATAGCATGTCCAAACCTTTGTAAGGCATGTTCAAGGCAAAACAAAGTCTGACCTGGATAAGAAAATGTCTTGAGCATCATGAAGTCCGACTTTGATTGAAGGAAAACATCCAAGCTCATGTGAAGTCCGCCCAAGGAGAGGATGAGAAAATTGGCTAAAACTCAGAAAATTCACTAAGTGTTGATACCTTGGGATGAAGGGGAGTAAAAAGGAAATGGATAAAATCCTTGTCCAAAGATGGAATTTGTCAAGCCAAATTCAGAATTGAAGGAAAATCCACAGGCAAAGTTCGTTCGAGCATGGAGATGGCCAAAATCTTGGCTAAGTGTTGAATGGTCCAGATGAAGATGTTACAAAATGAACTTGAATAGCCAAAATTTGGCTAAGTCTGGGAAATACTTCACAGAGGAAATTCCAATTTCCTCCATTGTGGCGAAAGCACAGAGGCATTCTTCTCCAAATTCTAGGCACTTGAAAGAAGCAATCCGGGCAACTTCTTGAAGGGTTTCATCTCCTGAAGAGTTAAAGACAAGCTTCCAATCAGAATCAGATGGTGACAAGAAGAAGTGTTCTAAACAAATTTCTCGACACAAATTGGAGAGGAAATCCAGAGCAATAACATCAACCCAGTTCAAGCAGGAGGAAGTTCAAAGCAATCAACTTCAAGTCCAGACACCTGCTCCAAGGGGAGACTTCCAGACCTCAAAGGTTCCAGTACAGGAAAGAAGAAGAAATCAAAGTCTCAAAAGGAATCCAAGATCAAAGCTAGGAAAGAACAG
>VDFB02062357.1:0-16914 GCA_007258455.2 Sequoia sempervirens
TTCAATGTAGCTCAAAGTGATTCAACGTATTTGGGTGCAAAAGAGGAACATCACTAGCATAAACGTACCCATCCGAATGTGTTGAAATAGTCTATTTGGTCCTATGAGTTGCAGAACGAAAGTTGCACCTCTTTGCAACTTTACATTATTTGCATCTGACAACTTTTTCCTCAACAAGAAAATCATCACTACAGGAAAACACCTCTGAGGTAGAAAAAAAAAAGAGACATTATTGTTTAGGGTCCCAACACAATTCCATAGCCTTAGATGAAGAGTCTGTAGGCATCACGGTTTATGAGAAATAGAGATTCAAAGATTGTTTCCTTTTAGCACTTTGGACTCTTAAAGAAATCGCTGGTCCAATGTAGCTCAGAGTGATTCGACGTATTTGGGTGCAAAAGAGGACCATCCCTAGTGTAAACGTACCCATCCGAACATGTTGGAACAGTCTGTTTGGTCCTACAAGTTGCAGAACGAAAGTTGTACCACTTTGCAACTTTACACTGCTTGCATCTGACAACTTTTTCCACAACAGGAAACTCATCACTACAGGAAAATGCCCCCAAGGTATCAAAAACTGAGAGATTTTATTCTAGAGGGTCCCAACATGATCCCATAGCCTCAAACAGGGAGTCTGTAGGCATCATAGTTTCCATGAAATAGAGATTCAAAGATTGTTTTCTTTTAGCACTTTGGACTCTTAAGGGAAATCGCCGATCCAATGTAGCTCAGAGTGATTCAGCATATTTGGGTACAAAAGAGAACCATACCTAACGTAAATGTACCCATCCAGATGTGTTGAAATAGTCTATTTGGTCCTATGAGTTGCAGAACAAAAGCTGCACCACTTTGCAACTTATTGTCAAATGATGGAAGTTCAAGAGTCATCTTGTTGTAGTTCATTGGGAAATAGTTGGAAGTTGTTTTCTCATGTTTGTAATCGAGGTTAATCGAGGTTTGGGCATGATGCCCTAGATGCGAAAAGTGTGGTTTTTAAGTGAAATTAAGAGGTGTAAGGGTGTTACTAACTGAAATATGTTTGGGCAGCAATTGCTAAAGGTGTATTAAGCATATGCATACTTTTATAAACATTTTTGAGGTGTTGTTTGAGTGAGATAAGTGTGTAAATGCATACTTTCAATAAACCCCCTTATAATCTAGGCAAATGAGGGTTTCATGATTGAGTGACTTAGATTGCATTTACAAGGATGATAGTTGTGGAATTTTGATGTTTACAGCCTAGTGAGATACTATCCAAAGGAATCTTGGAGGGGCAACAGTTTTAAAGAGGAGTTGTTTTGCAAATTTGGGCTAATTAGAGTCCTGCTCAGCATAATAGTTCAATTTCATTAGGGTTGTTCCAAAAAAAGCACATTAGGTTTTGAGATATGTTGAAGAGAAGGGTAATGGGTGTCTCTCACAACCTTTTGTTTTCTCAGTTTGAGTTGATTTTGTGAAGATATTGATTCTTACTCAAGATGATTTTATACCTTTTACATCTTATTATGTTTCAATGAACATTAAGTGACATTGATATTTATCAAGATGATTATATTACTTTCAAATGAACTCCATAATATGAAATACATTTCATTAAGTTGTATCCACTTTTCATTAATTTTAACTTCTTTTGAAATAAAAATCAGCTGTACACTTCATTACATGAGTTTAAAAAACAAAATAATGTCAAATGTAAATTAATTCAACAAAGCTTGAAATCATGGGTATTCTCAAAATGAGTGTTTGATAAAAATGTATTGGTAGACATGTATGAAAGATGTGGTACAATAGAAACTTGGAAATTCATTGTTTGAAAAATCTCCTCAAAGAAATAGATGGATTAACAATTGTAATTCATAAGTTCTATTCAAATGTGATTTTGTTAATCTATAACATACATTATCAATCATAACTTTAAACAATTTTAGGATAAAATTTATACATGTTCCATTTTGAAAATCAATATAGTAGAAAGACATGCACACAAGGAACAAATTAGATCGAATATCAATTCTTATATATCAAACTATAGAATAATTATGTTCATGCATATACAAATTTGGCATATGCCTACTTAGAACAATTTTTACACATTGTGGAATATATGCCATCTCAAGATATATCAAACCCTAAGTACATGTCAATCTATATCATATCCTAATCCTATGTTGGACCATCAAAATCAAGCCTCCTCGAAGAAGTTAACTGCTTTGAAGTTTCCTGCACAATAACATTTCAAACCACAAGATTGTTGGATCTCAGGTTGTGTTTTGAGTTTCTCCTTGATGACAAATCCTTTCGATTATGTTCTCATTGTTAGTATCTCAGGAATGGACATATGCATCAACTGGTTTGGTTGTTTGCAGAGTCTCCTCAATCCACTTTGAAATGTCTGAGTTGCCTTTTGGAAAGACATTTCAGAAGTCTTGGTGATTGAATTTATCATTCAGGCTGCAGTCGGCAAGACTTCTATTGTGTTTCGGTGACATAATGTATTCTCTATTAGCTTATGGTATATAGTCGGGATAAGGTCTTAGCGAAGATATATTGTTTCCCCGACTAGTTCTTGTGGATGTCTATCGGCGAGATATTCACATGGTTTCGGCGACTAAGGATGATCGTATCAGCAAAGGTTGTGGCTATCGGGGTGGTGTCTCACCGAGTTCTATATGTCTCCCTGACTTGTGCACATGGAACAGTTCGTCGGTGTGAGTTAGATGGTCGGGCTAATGTCTTGCCGAATTCAAAATGTCTCGGCGACGGGTGCTCTTTGGGTGTCCTTCGGTGTAAGTTAATTTGTCGATATAATGTCTCAGCGAACCCGTCAAGTCTTGGCGACTAAGTCTTATGAGGGACTTTCGGTGAGAGGTTTGTAATGTATCAGCGACTCCGAGTGAATGAAGTGTTTTGGTATGACTCAATATATTCTACAAGAGGTCTCCTCGATGATGGTAGGCTATAGTGACATTCATAAGGGAGAAGGTTGCATCGGCGAAAGAATCATAAAGTCACAACGACATCACAAGGGATTGTATAAAGATCTCCATCAGTATGAGAATGATAATATCTTGGTGACTTAGAAATGACAAAGACCTTCGGTATAACATAAAGTAATCTTTGAGAGGTATCTCTGATGTCAAAAGGCTACAGCGATAGTGAATGGAAAACAAAAGGGTCTAGTCGGTAAGAAAAACAATATGTTACGGCGACAATGTGTATCGAATGTCTTTCGGTAAAACAAAGACTTGTCTACAAGTTGTCTCTCTGAAAGTTGAAGGCTACAACGACTCTCAAGAGTAAAAAGGTTTTTCGATGTGACTTAGTGTTCTCTACGAAAGGTCCCCCAGAGAGCGATAAGTCACGGCGACTTGGAAATGATAAAGTCTTTTGGTGAAACACTGTGAAATCTACAAAGCGTCTCCCCAACAGTAGGATGTCACAGCAACAGATAGAAGGATGCTTTCAGTGAGATAACTTTTAGGCTACAGTGACAGTGCATGAATTAGAAGGACGTAAAATCTCTTGTGTCTCAACAAGTGGTTAAAGAAATCTCAAACTTTGTGGCCGTTTATGGAAACTTCAAATTACAGTTACAGGCTGACATCATTGATTGCATCGAATCTCAGAGTTGTTACACAACATGATATTCATTGAGTTTCTTTCTGAGCTGTTGTGTTTTTTGGATGATTTGTAGCTCGTTGGATAAGCATTACTATTGATTTTTTCCATCATCGACATTTTGTCAGTATTCAGCTTTATATTCAAAAATCAGCAAGAGTATCTGTAGATCTGGTGAAAAACAATTTTGAAGATTTCTTCACAGTTAATATACTTGAAATGTAAATATATACCAGTGTTGAAAACTGAAAAATTGTTGCTTGTAATTCTAAGAGTGTCATTTCTTGTCTGTATATGAATGAATAAACTCTATAGAAAGATGTGTGCTTAACTAAAAACAGAGAAATCCTCTAAGTCACTATTATTGTAATTTTGTAATCTGAGTGAGGGGTTGGTGCTCCTTGAGATGGGTGTCTCTAAATGAAGGGTTGGTGCTCCTTGAGTTGGTGCTCAGAATTTTAGCCTATAAGGCTTTGTGAACTTTTGTTTAAAAGATTAAGCCAGGTAGGCATTTAGGGAGTGGTTTTTATACCCCAGGAGGGTTTTCCACTTGGTAAAATCTGGAGTCTTCCTGTTCTTCTAAGTTCCCTTTGCTTTACTGTATTGTTGATTATTTTAGTTCATTGTTTGGGTATTATCTTTCTCAATTCTGTTTATGAATGATTACATTCAATTCATGAATGCATTAATTAGAGTATATTGAGATCAGATCTATGCTAAAGTTATTTGAATTTGTGGAAATTGGTCAAATATGTTATAACACTGATTCACCCTACCCCCTCTCAGTGTCATTTTAACTCCAACAATTGGTATCAGAGCCTAGGTTCCTCTGATTGGTTTAATTACCTTGGATTGATCTTGGTCTTGGAGTTGTTTTTAATGGCACATTCTCAAGACAGTGCCTCTGTAACCAGAGCTCCATTATTTGATGGAACATATTGTGTTTTGGAGAATAAGAATGGAAGCTTTTCTTGTTTCTTATGATGTTGATGTTTGGAGCATGGTTTTAGAAGATTACAATGTACCAACCACTATTCCCACTGATGCTGCTAAGAAAAAGAAGTATGAAACAAATTCCAAAGCTAAGCATGCCATCTTGTGTGGATTAACTAAAGATGTGTTCATTAAAGTCATGCATTGCAAATCTGCTCATGGAATCTGGGAAAAACTTGAAACTATATATCAAGGGAATGAGAAAGTAAAACTGTCAAAAATCATTACTCTCAAACATCAGTTTTAGGAGTTGAAAATGAAGGATGATGAGAAAGTGGCTGAATATTTTCTAAGAGTTGATGAAATTGTCAATGGAATGAAAGGTCTAGGTCAAGAGGTTAATGAATTTGATTTGGTCACAAAAGTTGTTAGGTCCTTACCATCCAAATTTGAATCTAAGGTTTCCGCCCTAGAAGAAAAGAAACACTTTGATAAGCTTACCTTAGACAGCCTGCAAGGAATACTTACTGCCTATGAAATGACAACTAGCAAAAACAATTCAACAGGAAAAGAAAGTGCCTTTAACACTGAAAAGAAAGAGATAATCGAAGTCAGTGAATCAAAGTTGCCTGATTCTAAAGAATCCCATTTTGCTAGAAGATTTAAAAAGGGATCAAGAAAATATAAGGGAAAACTTCCCTTTAAATGTTTTAACTGTGGAAAAATAGGTCACTTTGTTGTTAAGTGTCCATATGATGATCAAATAGGTGACAATGAGACATCTAAAAAACAGTCTCAAAAGAAGGCTTTCAAACCTAAAAAAAACTTCAATTTCAAAAAGAAGAAAAGTGTGTTTAGTAAGGATGAATCTGATTTTGAATCTGAAGATTCATCAGTTGAAGAATATGAAACTTTGTTCATGGCTGAAACCACTCAGCAAAATGATACAAACAATACCGACATTGAAGAAGGTGAAGTAGATCTTGAATGTGAGCTAAAATGTGCTTTACAAGAGATCAAAAAACTCAAAAAATAAGTTCTTGCTCAAGAACATAAATTTGATCAAGAAATAGTCTCTCTAAAAACTCAGCTTGAAGAAGCAAAAAGAGTTGAAGACTGTCTTCAAGAGACTGTAAGCTGCAAAGATCAAAAAATTCAAAAACTGGAACAAGAAGTAGTTTGTCTTAGGAAGGAAATTGAAAAATATGAAAGCACTCTAAAACTAAATGAGATGCTCAACAAGCAAAAGATGTACAAAGATAAAACTGGTGTTGGTTTTGAAAAGGGTGAATGCTCAATTGACCATGCAAAACAAAACCCCTCTTCTGAAGTCAAAGGTTGGGTTCAAATCCTTTCGAATTTTAGTAAGGATCATGTTAGGTCTATAAGGGTAATAGATCTTCATACACATTGTGAATCCTTTTCTTCTATGGTTGTGCTTTTACGCAACAAATTTGGCCATAAAGGTGAGCACTTACTTGGGGCTTATGAATCCTAGAATACCTGGAAGGTTTGGTCTTAGAGCTAACACTATGGTTTGTTAGACAAATCGGATGTTTAAATGCAATGCTTTGGGACGATACATGGTAATGTAGAGCCCGATCTGAAATCAAAGAACAACAAAATTTAAAAAGGTTTGGAAACTAAGGTATCAACAACATTGAGCAAAGTATCCCAGTTCAAACAACTTTTTCATTCTAAGAAAAGGACTTATAAGGTCTGGATAGTGGATGTTCTAACCATATGGTGACAAGGATAAGTTTGTAAATCACCAGAAGATTATGTAGGTGGATATGTTAAGTTTGTAGTGATAGCACTTTCACGGTATTCAAATTAAAGGTAGAGGAGTTCACTTCTTTTGAATGAAGACACTCCTATCTATAATGTGTGTACTATGTGTGGAAGGTCTCTGCACAATCTTCTAAGTGTTAGTCAAATCTGTGGCCAGTGGTTATCATGTTCTTTTCGCCAGGGGATGTGAAGATTAAAACAAGCTTGAAAGACTATTGCGGTGGAAGGAGGACGAAATGGAAGTAATACAATCTTCTCGACACATCAAGCAATGGCAATAATCCAAAGGTATGTGTTTAATGAGCCAAATTAATTTGGATTTATGGCATAAAAGATTAGGACACATAAACTTTTAAAATCGCGGTTAGAATAAGTAAAGAATCCCAGGAATGTTGAAGGTTTTATAATCTTGAACAAGCCAAAGTGCATTGTGCAAAGAATGTCTAAGTGGTAAACAAACTAAAAATCGGGTTTAAAAAAAGACATTCTTCTTCAAAATCTTTACAACTTGTGCACAGCGGTTTATGTGGACCAACCAGAATAAGGTCTATTAATGGTGAAAGGTACTTTATCCTATTTGTGGATGATTATACTAGAATGGTTTGGGTCACATTTCTTAAGCACAAATCAGAAGCATTTGAAAGGTTTAAAATATTTTGTAAATTGGTTGAGAAGAATCGATTTGAAACTTAAATGTAGCGATCGACAAAGGAGGTGAGTTCACTTCTCAAGAGTTTATTGATTCTTGTGAATAGCCGCGGTATTAAAAAGGCATTATCTTTGCAACAAAAACACCTCAACAAAATGGGGTAGTTGAGCGTAAAAATAGAACCATAAAAGAAATGGCTAGAACAATGTTAGATGAAGCTAAGTTTCCTAATATGTACTGGAAAGAAGTTGTTCATACAACTATATACATTTTGAATAGGTCACCAGTTAGGTGGGAAACCCTAAACTTATACTCGCACTTATAATATTTGTGGTATGGAAGAAGCTTTTGTCAAATACTTCAAATTTTTAGGTAGTGAACATAAAAGGATATTGATGATCCTTTGGGAAAACTTTCAATCAAAAAGTGATGAGGGTATCTTTTTTGGGATTCTCAACTCATAGCAAAGCTTATAAATGCCTTAACAAAAGGCTTAATAAGATTGTTGAAGTTGTTAATGTAAAATTTGATGAGAGATCACATTTGTATCCTGAATCTTTGTAGGATAATGAGGAAGAAGAACTTGAACTAGAAAGAATTTCAGAAGGAACTGAGTCAACAAGCCCTAGGAATGAAACAACAAGTCCTGAAAAGGTTGCTTCAAAAGCTCTAACCAAATATCACGCCAAAGATCAGATTATTAGGGATAAAAATGCAGGAGTTCAAACTAGAAGAAAAGCTGCAGAATCTGATGAAAAGGCACAAATAGCTTTCTGTCTAGTTACTCAGTTTGAGCCTAAATTTTTTAATGAAGCTCTCACAGACTCATGTTGGCTTAATGCTATGCAGGAAGAAATTGATCAAATTGAAAAATGAGACTTAGGAGTTAGTCCCAAGACGGATGACTAAGAATGTCATTGGGAGGCAAATGGATATCTGAGAAACAAGAAGCATTGAAAAGTAAATGTCATTAGCAACGAAAATGAGATTTGTGCCTTAAAGGCTACAATAACTCCCGGCAAGAAGGTATTGATTTTGGTGAAACCTTTTCACCCATTGCTAGATTAGAATCTATAAGAATATTCTTGGCTTATTATGTTTATAAAGACTTTACTGTTTATCAAATGGATGTCAAAACTTCTTTTTTAAATGGCTAGTTAGATGAAGAGGTCTATGTTGAACAGCCTGAAGGATTTATTTGCAAAGATAAGCCTGATCATGTTTATAGATTGAAAAAGGCCCTCTATGGCTTAAAACAAGCACCTAGAGTTTGGCTCTAGGCTTGGCGATCATTGCTTTCAAATGGTTTTGTTAGAGGAGGGTGCGTAAGATAGCAATCTTTATGTTGTTGAAGAGTTTGATATTACAGTTTGTTGGACATGTTGATGACACTATTTTTGGCTGCAACAATGTTGCAGTGAGTAAAGAAATTCTGCTAGCTAATGGAAGTCTGATTTAGAAATGTCATTATTAAATTAAATTTCAACTGTAGGTCTTCAAATATCCTGCAAGCATTAGAAAAGTAGGGATATTTGTCACAAACCAAGTATGCTAGAGAGATGCTTAAAAAGTTTCAGATGGATGAATGCCATCCAGTTAGCACTCCCATGTCTACTGGATGCAAACTTACTAAGGTTGATGATTCCCCTGATACAAATCAAACTGAATACATATCAATGATTGGCAGTCTGTTATATTTAACTACTTCTAGACCTGACATTATGCAGGCTGTTTGCATTGTTGCACGGTTTCAGGCATCACCTAAAGAGTCCCATGTCACTGCTGTTAAAAGGATTTTTAAATATATTCAGGGCACTCTTAATTATGGCCTTTGGTATCCTAGAAGCACTGATTTTTCACTGATTGCATATACTGATGCCGACTGGGCTGGTTGTTTGGATGATAGGAAAAGCACTAGTGGTGTTGCATTCTTTCTTGGTGATCGATTAGTGGCATGGAATAGCAAGAAACAAGAATCAGTTTCTCTCTCTACTGTTGAAGCAGAATACATTGTTGCCACTTCATGCTGTACTCAAGTTCTTTGGATGAGTCAAACTCTATCTGATATGGGTATTGGAATTCCTAAACCTGTTTCTATTCTCTGTGACAACACCCGTGCGATAAATATTTCCAAAAATCCTATTTTGCACTCTCGCACTAAACATATTGCTATCAAATTTCACTTTCTTCATGAAAAGGTTTTGGCTAATGAAGTTTCCTTATAGTTTATTGGATCTCAAGATCAGGTGGCTGATATTTTTACTAAGCCCTTAGCTAAAGAGTTATTTGAAAGACTGAGACTTCGATTGGGAGTTATCTCTCAATCTTTACATCTATGATTTTACGAGCATTGGCTTAGGGGGAGCTTGTTATATGTTTTGATTCACTAAAAGCTCTCCTACAATCTTGGTTGCTGCATTGTTACTCTTCTTGCAGCTGTTTCTAATGGTATTTTTGGTTGGCTCAGTTGTGTTATGGCAATGCACATTTTCTTCTATTCTTTGCCTTGAGGCAAAAAGGGGGAGAGTCTTTTGTGTTTTTCCATCAAGGACAAAGGGGGAGTTTATTGAATCTCAGTTGTATTTATAGTTTGTCCTTGATGACAAAATCCTTGTCAGTATGTTCTCATTGTTGATTTGTCTCAGAATGGTTCTCCTTGCACATCACAGGTTTTGGTTGTTTGTAGAGTCTCCTCGATCCACTTTGAAATGTTTGAGTCGCCTATCGGCAAGACATTTCAGAAGTCTTGGCGATTGAATTTATCATTCAGGCTGCAGTCGGCAAGACTTCTATTGTGTTTTGGCGACATAAAGTATTCTCTATCGGCTTATGGTATACAGTCGGGATAAGGTCTTATCGAAATTGAAATGTCACACCGACTCGCTTTAGAATGAGCATTTCGGCAAAGTGTAATGCCATCGGTGTGAAGTCACAGTGAATTTGCAAGGTCACACCGACCGATGGTGAATGGAAGCGTATCGACAAGAGTCTGGGTTTTCAGAATAGGTCTTGGTGAAATGTTTTTTGTCTTGCCGACATAACATATGGGATTCACTTCATCCAGACTTGGAGCATTCAGTGTAACATCTCAACAAACTCCTCTTGGTCTCACCGACAAGAGCATATGGAAGTCTCTCGGTGTGAGTTGTGGCTATTGATATAATGTCTTGCTGAATTCAAGATGTCTGGGCGACTGGTGCATTTTTGGAACCCTTTGGCATAAGGTATGATCTGCGGCAGGAGGTCTCAGCAAGTGAATTTTGGTCTCGCCGATGGAACATAAAGGGTCTTCGTTGGCATAAGGTTTTGATTGTCTCAGCGACACACAAGTGAATGAAGACTTTTGGAAAGACATGGTGTGCTCTACAGGAGGTCTCCTCGATATCTTAATGTTATAGTGATGCACAAAAGGAAAAAGGTTTCAGTCGATGTGAGATCATTGATGTCTTGGCGATCTATTGTGAGCTCAGGATGTTTCGGAAAAATAGAGGACAATCTATATAGTGTCTCCCCAAAAGTGTTATGTCTTGGCAACAGGAATGAAAAACGTGAGCTTTTGGTAAGACACAAAATGTTCTATGAGATGTCTCCCTGAAAGTTGAAGGCTACAGCGACACGGGATGAAAGGATGTCTTTCAGTATAACGAAGCATCATCTACGAGAGGTCCCCCTGAGAGCGATAAGCCACGACGACTTGGAAATAATAAAGTCTTTCGGTGAAACACTACGAATTCTACAAAGTGTCTCCCCGACAGTAGGATGTCACATCGACAGATAGAAGGATGCTTTCGGTGAGAGAACTTTTAGGCTACAACGACAATGCATGAATCAGAAGGATGTAAAATCTCTTGTGTCTCAACAAGTGGTTAAAGAAATCTCAAACTCTGTGGCCGTTTATGGAAACTTCAAATTACAGTTACAAGCTGACATCATTGATTGCATCGAATCTCAGAGCTGTTACATAACATGATATTCATTGAGTTTCTTTCTGAGCTGTTGTGTTTTTTGGATGATTTGCAGCTCGTTGGATAAGCATTACTATTGATTTTTTCCATCATCGACATTCTGTCAGTATTCAACTTTATATTCAAAAATCAGCAAGAGTATCTGCAGATCTGGTTAAAAATGATTTTGAGGATTTCTTCACAATCGACATACTTGAAATGTAAATATATACCAGTGTTGAAAACTGAAAAAGAGTTGCTTGTAATTCCGAGAGTGTCATTTTCTTGTTTGTATGGAAATGAATGAATGAACTCTGCAGAAAGATATGTGCTTAACTGAAAACAGAGAAATCCTCTGAGTCGCTATTATTGTAATTCTGTAATTTGAGTGAGGGGTTGGTGCTCCTTGAGATTGTTGTCTCTAAATGAGGAGTTGGTGCTCCTTGAGTGGGTGCTCAAAAACAGCCTATAAGGCATTGTGAACTTTTGTTTAAAAGATTAAGCCAGGAAGGCTTTTAGGGAGTGGTTTTTATACCCCAGGAGGGTTTTCCACTCGGTAAAATCTGGAGTCTTCTTGTTCTTCTGAGTTCCCTTTGCTTTACTGTGTTGTTGATTATTTCAGTTTACTGTTTGGGTATTATCTTTCTCAATTATGTTTATGAATGATTACATTCAACTCATGAATGTAGTAATCAGAGTATATTGAGATCAGAGCTGTGCTATAGTTTTTGAATTTGTAAAAATTGGTCAAATCTGTTATAAGATTGATTCACCCCCCCCTCTCAGTGTCATTTTAACTCCAACAATGTCGTACGTGTGCATCAATATAAATACACTTATGAATATGTATATATAGAGGAAATTATACAAACAAATATACATGTATACATACCCACAACCAAACCATTGTTTATACGAGAATATGAATAATGCTTTGTTGATATTACCTCAGAATTACATATACACATATATACACATATACATAGGTACGTATAGTGAAAGTATGCTGACTAACTCACAATATACATATTAGTAATTAAATATGTATGTGTGTGTAAATGTATGTATGTAAAGGTATATATATATATTTATTATTATAATATATATATATATATATATATATATATATGTATAAAGTTTATTTAAATTACTAAATTTAAATATATATACATAGATATATATTATGTAAAATAAAACTATATAAATATATACATTAAATATAATAAAATTAATATATAAATATATAGTGTTTTATGAAATATAAGAATGGAAATCAATAAATTTTTAAGTGGCACTTTATTTTAAAAATAGTAAAGTAGAGAATTTTTATCAACACATGAAAATATGAAGATAAACTATTGAAATCAATTTTTATTTCAAAAGCCAAGTTATGGCACATCAAAATGCAACACTTTTGAAAAGAGACATGGGCAAAGCAACAAATATTTCATTTAAACTTTACAAACTATAGAAAGGGAAAAAAAAATGAAATGAGAGGATTTCTGTGAAAATGAAAATGTGCTTGTAGAAGCGCACGACCATGGCTAGCATTGAAGCATAGTTTGAATGGGTCGACTGTAGCCTGGGAAGTAGGAAGTGTGGATGCCATGGAACAATGGACTTTATCTCTGAATTTATCATAATTTTTCTATACCTATTGAATCACACCATTTCCTGTAGGTGTCACATTTCAGGATTTTATCATGTGCAAATTGAACCATTCATCATCTATTGTCGCAAAAATGAGGTCGAATCTTCTCTAGGGTTGCCACATTTCATGTTTGAACCATTCAAAAATCTTGCTGGTAGCTTGGACGCCTTTACAAGAGGGAAATGGTTGAAGCTGGAAGCCTATATAAGAGCCGCTTAGCTCATTCTACTTCACACGATTTTGTAATTCGAGTTGCTCATTTTCTTAAGATTGCAAAACATTTTCTGAGTATCCATCTTTAGCTGTGAGAGTTTATTTTGCTGTGAAAGTACTCATCAAATTCTGAGAGCATTATTCACATTGACAGAGAATCACTTCTGTCATTTGCCATTTATGAGTTTAAAAGTGAAAGGATGAGATTATCTTCAACTGTGTTTAAGGGTTCATTATCAGAAATAGAGGTGGCTGGAGGCTAAAAGTGCAACATACTCACTCTAGATCAGCATCTGTGGAAAGCATATACTAGGCATGCTAATCTTCTTCATATTCTTGAACCAAATTCTAAATATAATTTTGAAATTAAATATGAGTGTTATTCTTCTTTTATACTTTAGAAGAGTTTCTAAATAAAATTTTTATTTCATATCATCTGAATGTACAAGAATATGAAGTGGTAGTAGTTCTATTCTTTATATTGTAGAATGAATTTATGAAAGAATAACTACAAGTGGTGAAAAGATTAAGAATTGCTTTTAGTTCTTTATACAAGGAGTAAATTGTGATATAAGAAGGCTATTGCATGTTTACTACTATTAGCTCTTGCTTGCATTAGTGTAAAATTTACACTAGGTTCATAGATGCATTAGAGAGTAATTTGCTTTACTTGTATGAACTCTATATAAGGAGTGTATGATTTCAAGTAGCTATTAAATACTAGGGAAGAATTGAGGGTGTTTAATAAGTTACCGATCACAACAAGTTTGTAGATTAATTTAGTCAAGTTAATGAAGCTCCTAGGATGAAGATGTCTAGTATAGGAGAGATAATTGTGAGTACTTGTTAAGCTGTCCTCCTTTCTAGTAGTTAGCTTGATGTAGGATGTCTAGGGTACAAACTGCCCTGATTAGACCAACCTATGCGTAGAGTAAGGAAGCCTTAAGTCAAATTGACCCTGGCTAGTGCATTTGATAGATGACCTATATTCTTTATTGAATGTAAACACTTTGGCCAAATTAGTGTTAGGAACAACTTACACTTAGTTGTGGTACTACACTATTAGTTCACCGTGATCCCAAAATACATACTAGTTCAAGAGCTATCATTTGCATAGGACCTAGTTATGTAGGAACACAACACTATGCTCAGTTGGTAATCGTTAAGGGATACCCTACCAATCTCTTCTTCGAAGGGAGGGCCATTCGTTGAATAATGAATGTGCGGGGGACCGCATTATAATTCTGTGGTTGGCGGAAAAATACCTGAGTGATGTTTCTCCTCCTCAAACAATTGACCAATGATCCAAGATTTGACAGTATAGACTCCTGGACCTTCTTACTTCTATTTGTGCCAAAATCTTATGAGCTATGTAGGTATCTTGTTCTTATTTATTTTGAGAATTTCTTTTGGAAAGAAATAGTTAAAATGCAAAAATTTATATCATGTTTTTGGAAAATGAAAATAATTTTTTTATTGAAATGGCATTGTCTTTACTTTTGTTGTTGTTTTGGAAAAAAAATAATTTGACATACGGGTTTGGTCGTTACATTTAAATTAAAATTCATAATTAAGTTATAAATTTAATGATGATGGGTTTAATGTTTAAATTGAAGACAACATAACTAAGCAATGTTATCTTAGACCAAGAATGTTATAATAAGAATTCCTCCACAATTCCATTGAAATAAATGTTTGAGCCATAAATACACCTAGCATGCTATAAAGCTTGGTTGTTAAAGTAAGCTTTTCCTAAGTTTCACTTACGAATAAATTATGTGATCAAAAGGGGTACTACGCTAGAAAACCTTTTAATTTCCACAATGTATGCATTTGAAGCATATTTAGTTTAACTAAAAAATTTCCAAAAAGGATAAATTAAGGATACAATTTTTGAAGAACTCAACTCTCATTCCTATGTAATGGTAATTAAATGCAACTTAAGAATGAATTATAATTTCTCAACCTTGAACCTGTACCTTGGGTATGGATTACTCATAAACCTCCCTAGGCCTCATATCTAATCAAGAAATCATGGTTTAACATAAGATAAAATTCCTGTATTAAAGGTTCGAAATCCTAAAGTCAATCAACTTATGGTTAGTAGGTAAAATTGCATGAATAGTGACACCAACTAATGAATAAAGCTTTACGTTGTATAGTAGATTCAAGTTACAAAAGTTGTCAAATCCTATTTCTACCTAGAATTAAAAAGGTGAAACTATAAAATTCCCTAAGCACTTTTTGCAATTAATGATTGTTAAGGAGAAATAAAACCACCATCAAACTAGTAATTTTTACTGTTTAGAGCCTAAAATAACAAGCTAAAGAACTTATTAGAGTCAAATAAGGAATTTTATATGTTAGTCAGAAATTATTAACCTATGCATGTAGGTGTTTCCCTTAAAGGACGTGGGCATCGTTAGTGTGAATTAATCAATTGATTCAAATGGAGTAATGAATTATGAGTTGTTCACAATGAATTGAGTGATTAGAAGATTTAAAGTATACTCATAAGGTGCATTGAAATTGACATGTAAAACATCCAATTAATGTGTGTTTTTCTATGCTTCTAGATAATACTCAACTAGTAAGAACACATATATATGTGGATATATTGGAGAAAACTTAAATAAAGTTAAAACATCTAGGAACTTTTGTCTTTGGATGCTCTCATACCTAGCAATTTGTTAGAAGGAACTATAATTGGGAAGATGGTGATCATAACAGGTGTCTAGAGGGTTCAACCTTAGTGAACAAGTGCAATATTTGTAAATATGCATAAATATCAATGAGTGCAAGGGTATTAGCCATACCTTATCATGTACCTTATGTATTAAGTGTGTTTTCCTTCCCTATGTGATAGTGTCCCAAAAAAAAGGTTGAAAATATTCCTTAATAAGTAGAAAACATTCTTAGCACATTGTGAAAACTTATAAGGGAATTAGCCAAATTAGTAAAATAGAAAGTGTGATGTACCATGAATTGTTAGTTCTAAGAAGATGAAGTATTACCTAGATTACAGCTGTGAATTATATGGCAATTTATTTTTCTTATGCAAATGAATAGATGTTAACAAAAGGGATAAACAAAGTGAACATTGTGTAAATAAAATAAAGTGTGTATGGGTGTATTGATATTTGTGCTAATAGTGTGGTGAACTAAATAAAGTGTATTGTGTTGTAACATGTGATGGGACCTGTAAATGTGTTGTACCCCAAGTTTGAGATACAAGGTATCCAACTTGGGATAAGGTTGGGTGGACATCAAAGATGATCCTCGATATGTACCCTTCGTGAATCTTATCTTATGTACAAGCTAGATAGTTCTTCGATGACTTGAATATGTTATGTGTGGATGTGAGTCTAGTGTATGAAATATGATGTCCCCTTGTATAAGTTTTATTTTATGTTAATGTGTACCCCTAGTGTATGAATCCCCTATAGGATTGAGATGCTTGCTAGTGTAAATAGGGGTTGAGGGGTGAGAAAAACTCCAATGGGAACTCCATGGTCCCCCTTGTACGTGTTCCTAGCTTACTCTCCCACACAATAGAACCATACTTGATGGTTGATAGTGCAAACCTATTTCTTGATGTTATAACCCATGGGTAGAGGATGGAATTTTATGAACCATTGTGATGGGGATTTTGATCCCACTTGCGAATACAAATATTGGATACTTCAGTGATGTGAACTAATGAGCACCATGATATTAATACATATATGTGGTTTGAGACCACCTGGATATGGCATGCTATTATATTTTGTGGTTTGAGACCACCATTCCCCTCCTCCCCCCAGGTGGTTTAGATAAGCTACATAGTGGACGTAATGTGCAGTTTATTGTAAGTGTAATTTATTTTCTATTATATTTTATACCAACAGTGCTAAAATTTTCTTTTAATTCCTTGGGCTATTTAGAAATTTGAAATTTGGAATGGTTTTTTTTTTGCCTCAGAGATGTGTTTAGTTTTGGGGTTAATTGAATTGATGCTTCTTTTGATTCAGTTTAATTTACATTTCCTCTTTACGAAAAATTTACTTGACTTTTGGGGGTTAAAATTGTGCGTTGATGAATCTTATTTTAGGCATTTTGCATGTTTTGAATTGTTG
>VDFB02062358.1:0-22855 GCA_007258455.2 Sequoia sempervirens
AGAAATAATCCATTCAATGGTGAAAACTTGGCAAACAAGAACCTTGGATAAGTACCATGATGAAAACCTGGCAAACAGGCGTCATGCGTAAATCCCCATTTGCACTTAGGGGTAGCTTCTTGATATGCATTCCTCCATCCGCTATGCTTCTTGCTATTCTTCCAGCTATACACTCATCTTCCTCTTATACATCCTTTTCGTTCATCCCCTCCATCCTATCAATCTTACACATCCTTCTTGGCATATCTCATTTATCCCAATCCTTCCATCCTCCTTGTGATCTTGATAACAATGGGGCAAACATATAAGCATGCTTTGGACACCTCTTAGCATACATTCCCCTCACTCGCACACTATCCCAACTATCATTCGCCCTCAATCTCCCTTCCTTATCCATGCATCCTATCTTCATCCATCTCACTCCTTTATTTTCCTATCCTTTTCTATTGCATCCTTCATGCCTCCTCGCACATGACATATCTAGAGTGGGGGCATCTATCTTCCTTTGTAATGTAGTCCTTGGAGACATCATCCATTCCATCATAGCCTCCCTTCCATTTCCCCATCCTTATCTTCTAATCGCTCCCCACAATCCTTTTAACCTCCCTATCCTTATCCCCCTACCCATCCATCATAACATCCCTTCCCTCTCCCCATCATTATCTTCCGGTCCATTTATCTCTATCCACATCACATCTCTTAATCCCTTTTCATTGGTATCTAGCTATAGCCTACTATCTCATCATCCATCATCTCATCATTCATCTCTTCATCATATCATCCGCCCACTTCATCTTTGATGATTTGGATAACTATCCCATCCCCGAGCTTTGTCTAGTCACTATCCTCCACTCCAATCCAATAGGTCTATTTTGTCCCATCGTGTCGGTCCAATCCTTTTATCCCCTTATCTAGGGTCATCTCATCATCTTTCATCCATCACTTGTCTTTGGCCTTCTGTCAAACTACGTTGCCCCTGCGCTTTCACGTAGGCAAGGTCGATCATTTGATCCGCCCCCGGGGTTCCACCATCGATCTTCATTGTCCACTTTGTCCCTTTATCGCCTATCATCAATCTTTCTACTTTGTCCATCTGATCCTTTATCATCTATCATCAATCTTCTTATCTTGTTCCTATTTGTCTGTCCCATCTTTATCATCCATCGAGGTCTCCTGTCTTGTGTCAGTCTTGTGTCATGTCTTTTTTGCTTCGTCATCAAGCTATGCTCTTATCTAGCTGGATCTTAACAAATGAGATTCACTTGTATCATCAAATCCAATCGGTTCTGAATATCCTGTGTCATATCAATCTTTTAATTAAGTATCCATCATCGGTCTCAATAGGATGCATCCTTCCTAACAGACCTCATCAATCCCATCCATCCCCTTGATTGATCCTATGGCAAAGGATGTTTGAATTTCATTGTGATCTTTTGATGCTTTTGGATTTTGTTTATCATTTGAGCTCCCTATCATCACTTGTCATCGGCACCTTGATCCATCATATCATGGTGTGCTTTGACTAGTCAACATAGGGGTGTATCTTGATCTTTTTTGTCTTCTCGGTTGTCCCACGTAGTACCCACCAAGATCCCTGAGGTTTTGTGTTACGCTGGGGCATCCTTGTGTGCTTGTGGTTATCCCAATACCTAGCCCGACCAAGGTCTTCGTGACTTTGGGGTGTTGGGATAGCCTTCTTGTTTGTTATGTTTGTTTTATGCATTAGACACTAATCCGCCTTGGTTCTTCATTCATACCTTGGCGTCTTGTGTCTTATTCTATAGCAAAAATCAGTGCTCCGACGATGGCAACTTGCATCTCATCTTTCCATTCCATCCTCTTGCATGTATCCCCCATCCTATCATCTATCAAAATCCCCCCCATCCATTCCTCTTTCATCACACTCCCCTCCCAAACTTCCATCACATTGCATCATCTTCTTCCACCCCCCTTGCATCATCTCATCCATTTCGAGAGCCCACCCGTGTTCTCTTGAACCCGCATGTCCTCTCGAGGGGGCATCCTTCATCCCTAATTTTCATCATTTTCTTTTTCCCTTCCTAGTCACTCCTTTGGATGACTGGGGCATCTTTTCCAATCTAACCATCTTCTTCTGGGTTCTATGTTTTAATATTCTTTGAAATGGTGCTACTTCGTAACACCATCTCAAAGAGGGGCAAAATGTAGACATCCAAATTTGGACACTTAATTTATCAATTCATCCTCTTTCATCTTATTTTTTAGATTAATTAAGTATCTTTGCTATTATTTAATTAATATCTTTAATTCTGCCAAATCCCTAAGGTATTTAATCAATAATACCTTATCTCTTTAATCCTCCTTCCATCAATTGAATTAAATAAATATTCCATTTATTTAATTCCCTTCATATCACATCCTCCATCTTTTTTATCTTATCCTAATCCATCTTCTAATCTCATCATTAGGATGTGCACATGCCTAATCTTTGATTAGGAGGTGTCACATCCTCCAACTTTTGCAAGTTGGCCTCTAATCTCTCTTAGCCACCTAACCTTCCTCTAACCCCTCATGTTAGCCTAATCAACCTCTCAAGGAATTTTTGAATTCCTTTTATCCTTCAAGGAATGTTAAATTCCTTTTCTCTTCCCCATGTCCTTTATGACTTGTGTGTCCTTAGTCAACCCTATTAAAGGGCTTTCTCCTCTTGGACAAGGCCTCCACTTCCCCATGTGAATTTTTAATTCACCTTTTTAATCCCCTAGGTGCCCAAAGATTTTGAATTCCTTCACTTCTTCCACATGTCCTTTTACTTATTCTTTATTCTTTCCCCATCTCCCCATTATGAGGAATATTTGGGAATTTTTAATTCCCACTTGTCCTCTCTCACATGTGGGGACAAGGACCTCCTTTATGAGGGATATCTTGACCAAATCCCAGGTGCTGTACCTCTCCATGTCATGTCCTATCCTTCCACCTCATGTCCATTTCACCTTTTAGGGTAAATCACTTGCCACATGTCAAGATGTGAGGGCTTGTGAGTTCTCAACTCACCTTAGCCCTACATCTTGATATTTTGTGGCTCAATCTTGACCGTCCATTTCCCCTAGGAATTCTCAAAAATCCTATAAATACCCCCTCTTTTCTCTCATTTTGAAGAGATCATTTTGCTAGCCAAACTCTTGCAATTTTGTTTCTCAACTTATACTTAGCCATTTTCTTCTTTTCATCCACTTGCACTCATCCTCACAACATCATTTAGCTTGCATCTTGTGCCATCCAAGGAGCATACACATCAAAGATCGAAGGGCCAACCAAAGGATCGATTCAACACAAGGTATAAGGTTCCATTTGTTGCTTTTATCTTGTGTTGTTTCCAACTTAGACTAATCTTGAGGTGTAGGTTGTTTTGGTGTTTATTTGCACTCTTTTACTTGCTGCTCATTTTCTAATGCTCAAATTCGACCTATCACACTAGTGAACAAATGATTTAGAAGATAACTTTTTACAATGACACGAGTTTCAACATGGAGGTAATGCCTTACTTTTTTCATTGCAAAGACAAAATCAAGACATTGTTTCTCCATGGTAGACTAATGAGTTTCATAATCAACCAAGTTACAACTAATGTAGTAGATTTCTCTTTCCTTACCATCGTCATCATATTGAGATAGGAAAGCTACCAAAGAATGAGGTGATGTAAAGATATCAAGCAAGAAGGGTCTATCTTGTATAGCCAACATTAAGATAAGAAGTTTGGCCAAATAACTTTTGATTGAATCAAAATATTTTTCACACTCATCATCCCATCAGGATATAACATCTTTCTTTAGTAAATGTGTGAAGGGAAGGGTGTGATCAACCAACTAAGATACAAATATATGTATTTCCTAAATCTTTCCTTGTAGATTTTGTAGCTAAGAAATGTTCCTAGCTAGAGGCATGTTAATAATTACATCAATATTATTTGTGTCAACATTGATTCCATAATGGGAAACTATAAATCCTAAAAGCTTTCTAGTGTCAACACCAAAGAAACACTTAAGAGGATTTAGTCCAATATTATAGATTGAAAGCCTTTGAAAAATAAGATGAATATTTTCTATGTGATCTAGATGAGTCATAGAATTAGCCAAGATATCATCAACTTAATCTTCTAAAATTTTGTGAATAAAATCATGAAAGATTAAAGTCATCACCCATTGGTAAGTTGTTCCTACATTCTTTAACCCAAATGACATGACCATATAACAAAAGGTACCCCATAGGGTAGTGAATGCTATCTTATACTGCTCTTCTAGGTTAATACAAATCTGATTATACCCTGTGAATACAACCATTAGGTTTGCTAACAACAATGATATTCAATGTCCAAGGAGAATAGTCAATAGTACAAATAAAGCTTTCTTTTAATAGCTTCTTTATCTCAGTCTTAACTAAAAATGCAACCTTGGGATTCATCTTTCAGATATTCTTTTTAATGAGCTTAGCATAAGCACATAGGACAATATTGTGAACCACTATAGTCTCATCAATACCAAGCATGTCCTCATATGACCAAGCAAAAGAATCAAGATGAGAATGTAACAATTCTAATTGTTGCTTAGACTCTTCTAAAGAAAGGCACACTTGATTTTAATCACCTTTTCAAAAGATTTAGGATCCATGAAAACATTAGTAGTATCTCCCTTAAGGATAGAACTAAGGTATTTAAGATGGGGAATAGGAACATCATCATCCACATTAGATAAAGGAGCCTCCTCATCCATGTTCAAAAAATATTCTCTAAAGTACACTTGTTTATGCAAGTGATATGGGAATCGTTGTTTATGGTGATGAGAAGGTAGATGGGTGTAGACACCTAAGAATTCCTCTAGCACTTCCTCTAAGGAGAAAAAATCCAAAGGGACTTCATTAGATTCTACTTTACTCTTAATCAGTTTGGGATGGACCAGATCAAGAGGTTCAACAAAAATCAGGTTGACACTCCACCACGATTTCTACCTAGACTATTCAAAATAAAAACCAAGCTCCAAGTTACGATTACAAGGCCCAACTAGGATAGCGACCTGGATTCCCTTCTCATTACACCCACAACCTTTACATCCATAACCATATTTAGAGACTATTTTGTATCCAGGGGCATAACGTGTTTGCAAATCCTAAGAAAGATGTAGATCTACATAGACTAGGAAATCATTCCACCAATGAGTATCAAATGCATTTACGAGATCACAATCATCCTTCTTGATGAGACTACAAACATTAGATTCCTCAATACAGGCACGGTTATCTTCCTTAGCAGGGGCACAATTGTTTTCCTTGATAGAATCCTGATTGTTTTTCTTGGAAGGATACAATCAAAGTTCTTGGAAGAGGTGTATAAAACTATTAGATGGTCAAGATGGATAGGGTTGACCTTTAATTATTTGATGAAAAATTCATAGAAATTGAAGGACCCCCAATTGTCACCGAGACATGCATTCAATTTAAAAGAAGTAAAAGTGGAAGGGGAAGACTTAGATTTCTTTGCCTTGGGCTGATCTTCTTCAAGGAAATCCACCTTAGGGGCATCCTTTAAGGAAAACACCATTGAAGAGCATGCCAATGAATCACAATATAATGATAGAATACAATTCTTAAGAGTGGAAACAATTGAGGCCTAACCAGTAGCAGCCAAGTCACAAAGGTGGACAGCCTCAAGGTTGGCCTTGATTATAATTACTTGGTTGTTAGTAATAAATTAGAACTATATGCTGATGCAAGGTAGAAGTTACAGTTCCCAAAGCATGAATCAAAGATCTTCCCAAGAGAATATTGTAAGGTAAAGGAATGAATATCACATAAACTAAGGTGATTACAATAATGGTCCCATCATCAGAGGCAATATTTTTGCGCCTAGGGCTTGACGAACAACATTATTCAAAATCCATGCATATACAGAGAAGAAGTAGCTAAAGAAGAATAATCAATTTTAATCCTGGGTAATAAGTTTATGTTGCATATTTTGAGAGCCAAAATAGTGTTAACAAGAGCACATCTAATACCAATGTTATTAATGTTGAATATAATCACTAGATGATTCACTTGCTTCTATACTTCTTGGGGTCAACATAATATTGGAAAAATCCGCAAGAGTATGAGCTATCAACACATTAACATCTGTTGGCCTAGTAGAAGAAGGAAAGAGGTTCTTTTGCAAGGCTTCCTACAACATACCTTAATAAACTAGAGTAGATTGAAGCAAATACCATAGTGATATCTTGGCCAGAGTAACATGGAGTTTCTCGACAAGATCATAATCACTAGGTTCTTTAACTATAGTTTTAGGTACTAAAGGAAGACTTGGTTGAGGAGGTGGTAAATAAGTAGGAACAAAAGATGGTTGATTCACATTCTACTAATTTATTCTAGTATTATATGTATGCCCTAAAACATTATAAGAATTCATATCTTTTACGAATCTCGTGTAAAAGTATGATGAATCCCTAGAGATTGTAACCCTATGGATAGAATGAATCGTCTTAGGAAAGTGGATAGACAGAGTCAACTAATGATGGGTCTCTTAGGCCTTTGAGGATCCATAGAGATGGTCACTACATTCAAAGACTCCTAAACATGTGAAGATGAAGTAGATAGTTGTGATGAAGAAGTTTGTTCAAGAGATATATAGATAGGAGAACATGCCTCTAAGAAATCATCTAAGGCATCATCTAACATATCAAAATATTCCTTGGAAAATGCTTTATCATATACATCAAAACATTTTAGAAAAGGATCTGACATGATTCACGACTTCACGTCAGATTCACCAAAATGTGGAGGGGATTCACTACTCCCAAGTCCTAAGACAAATAGGGTCTAAAGGGAGAAAATTTCCATCAGTCACCTTAGAATACCTAATAATCTTAACTGAAGTGAACAAGATGAAAGAGATTGCAAAAAATGTATTAAAAGTAGAGTTCTAGGAATGATAATAGATAGAAAAATTCAAGGACCAAAAGGGTAGATTGTAGATATTTTCAAGACAGAAGGAGAAGCTCTTGGCCAAAGGACAACAATGCAGTAGTGGAACATCAACATGGCATGCTATCATCCTAAGGATGCACTGGCATATCATATGGACAGAGAAATTAAACCCTCATACAAAACTCAAAGAATCTACTTAACTATTCAGAACTTGGGATCTGTTCAATCTATTAACTGAAAAAAAAAAGAATGTAGATAAATGACAAGGAGAGAAAGGGAGCAACTTACAAGAGGTCCTATGCTTTGAAGCCTCCCGCAAAGATCCACACAAGCAACCTACACACAAGGAAGATGAGGAAAAATTTTGGGACTATTTTGGGCCTTTCCTCAGTTGAACCCCCATTTTGGTGTTCCCACCTTCATGGACAACCAAATAGATTGAGAGAATAAAAGACAAAAAGTAAAATAGACACAAAGTGATAAAAAAAACCCACTATAGAGGAGAACCTATATCATGAAATAGACACCAAAGTGATAAAATAAAACTCGACAATGAAGGAGAACTCATATCACTAAATATAGACACAAAAAATATTATGCTAGAAAACAAACAAGAAACAAGAGAGTGTTACCAATAGTTTGTAGCTCCCTCTTGGAATGATAGATGTGACATTGAGTGCTTGCAAGTGAGATTTAGTTGTTGGTGAGACTTCAATATGACAAAGCTTCATCATAGGGACATGATGTCAAAGAAGTAAGAAGAGATCAAGTTGGAGTGAGTTCAAGTGAGAAGTGTTGCAAGTGAGAGTGAAAATGTGAGTTTTGAGTAGTTGCATGGGCGGGAAGAGCTGTTAATCTCAGAATCCCGCCACGATGACATTGTCATAAGAAAATACTTCTAAGATTCCATGTTTGAATTTGGAAAGTAAGAGGACACTAGTGCATTGAGCATAGATGTCTACACGTCGTGCATGCATCCAACTCATAATTCTATGAGAAAAAAGTGGAAAACTGTTGTCGTTTTGTCAGTGGTCCTTATGGATTTGGAATCACAAAATTTTGACTAATAAGGTTCTTGTCATAAATGTGGGTAGGTGCCATAAATGTAGGGGAAAATGGGAAAATGTGAAATTAGTTGAACAGTTAGAATACTGAGAGGGGGGGTGAATCAATATTCTATTAAACCATCCAATTATTAACCATCCAATTACCAAATCATACTTGATAGTCATACGAAATGAAAGCATGAACAACCCATAACACACACAACACATGAACACGAAAATTTGATTTGGAAAACCAAAAAAGGGAAAAACCATGGTGAGGATTAACTCACAATATGTTATAACTGGTTATAAGACTTTATAGAAAGGCTCACTACTAGGTGGACTCACTATCCAATCAAACTCACTGTCCATAGAGAAAAGAAAGATAGAAAGAAGTGGCTTCAAAACCATGGTGAGGATTAACTCACAATTTGTTATAACTGGTTATAAGGTATTATAGAAAGGTTCACTGCTAGGTGGACTCACTATCCAATTGAACTCACTGTTCATAAAGAAAAGAAAGATAGAAAGAAGTGGCTTCAAAACCAAGATTTGAAATAGTAAAAGTGCATCTAACATATGTTGGATTTAGTTCCTTTGAATTTAAATACATTGATAATACTCCTTATTCAACTCAGATTGCAAATCCCTGCTTTGCTCTATAATCGCACACCTTTTCTCAACACTCACAACTTGTTTGCTCAACTCTGCACAATTTTGCATCACATCTTGCATTCATATCATGTACACATTCATTTTCTATCATCTCAAACTCAAATCAACCTTGTATATGTACCAAACTCCATCACTAACATCAATTAGGTTAGCCTAATTGGATCCATGTAGCCCCAAATCATACAAAACATGCCTTGTTGGTGTCTAATTCAAATAAAAAATTTCTTCAAACCAAAAAACATGCAATATAGGTTGGAATGGACCTATAATAACTCCCTCTTCCATTTGCATCTCTTAATCTTCACAACACTTTACATACATTAGGTCGGCTAGGCATAAGACCTAAAAGCAAAAATATTCCAACTGATTAGCACCATAGGATACATGGACCTAAAAATATCATGCCAACTAGAAAATAAACTTCTTTGACACCTATCAACATTCTCCCACAATCACAAAGTCTAAATCAAACCCACAAAGGAGTGTAGACCAGTTAGGTTATAACCAATACACAAAGAACTGTGTAGACCTTATATGCCAATCTTTGGTTACTTGCAAATTTTGAACCACTTATCCAAATCAATTGAAATTCTAAATTAAGGTGCTCCTAATTTCCATGAATAACATATTAGAGTTGTAAAAGTAAATTTTCATGGGTGAATAAATGCAAACAAAATTACCAAAGGGAACTGTGTGTTGAATCTACCAGTGTAGGCACTTAGCAAAAGTGTTTAACTATTTTGATGAGAGAATGAAAACTTCTTGAAAAATAGCTCTTCTGCTATGATCCATCATACTTGTTTGACATCCAAAATATAGTGTTGACGTCAATGATAACGCATTAATGACAACCTTGTTTATTCTTTCAACAAGCTCCCCCTTTGTCATTGATGGCAACATGTGCCAAAAAAATCATCTTCTCCACAAATATCTCTCCCCCTTTGACATCAAGGGAAAAGGGTGCTCCCCTCAACCATATATACAAAATAAACTAGCTCCCCCTTGTCATATCCATATTTTTATTTCATTTTAAATATAATATGTTAAATTGAGAAATTAAGGAAATTCAATATGTTGAATGATAAATTTGATATTTTGAAATGTTTGAATGAATTTGACCATCTTTTGAGTATGTGATATTTTGAAAAATATTATACTTTATCATTATTAAACGTAATTGATGAACTATGTAAATCCAAGTGTGTGCAAATTCAAGAAACAGGTTGAAGGACAAGAACACGGTTATGTTAGGATCGTTTAGCTGGATTGAACAATAAGTTTGATTGAATCTAGGTGCACACACCACTGAATGACATGATATCTACATTTAAACTTTGATATAGAAGATTATATTGATATGATTTGAAATGATGCAATGATTGAAAAAAATGGGCTTGTGGAATGTTAGACATGTGATTTCTTATGAAATTTTTCCATTTTGATCTCGTGTCTTTGAAATTTAAAAGAAAAAAAAATCATGGTTAAACATATATGTATGTATTTAGGAAGGCATGCTTGAAAGATAAGAAAACAACTTCATTTAGAAGCTACTGTTTCAGTAACATAAAAATCCATTCTTTATTTAAAAGTAATTAAACACTATACTATTATTAAAAAAAATAATGATATATATATATATATATACATACATATATATATGCACTCATATATATAAACATATACATATTCCTTATAAAATAATATGGGTTCGAATTCATCAAACATTACTGTTGATTTCAAATAGCATTGTAAAGAAAATTAAACTTAAAAAAAAAATTGTCATAATGAAGATATCATGTCCAAGAGTGGTCTACAATCGAATTGAAGGCTAAGTATTTGAATGCAATAGTGGGAGGCTAATTAGTGGCAGTAATGAAGAGAAATGACCCCCATAATGGAGCAAACATGTAAGGGAGAATATGTTTCCATTTTTGGTAGTACAAATTACTTGCAAAAAATTAGAGAAGAACATTGACTGTGGTGACAAAGATTGAGGAAAAAAGAGGGCAAGAGAATTGACCCAGCTGTGAAGGAGGAAAATGTAAAGGAAATAAAGAAGGAAAGAGAATCGACCCAATTGTGGAGAAGGAAAAATCCAAGGAAAAAAAAGCCCGCGATTCAGAGGTAATTTGATGGTTTTGATACATGCTTGATTTTTCTAGTATAGTCTATTTAAAATTTTTCATTTCCTTCCATATTGTCAATTTCTTTTGAAATGGTGTTAAACCATTAGATGGAAATTTATCTATAAACACATTTTGCATCGATGCCTGGAAATCATCCATGAATTTGATAATATTCTCTATCTTTTCGCATGAGCCATATCGGCCATTCCATGCATGCACTTCCTATCGGCTTGATAGTCAATCATGTTATGCACTGTATGTTTATGTAATCACTCTCTTGTCGTTTAATCACTTGCATGTGTGATACATAGCCATTTTCATGGATATTCGATAGAATCTGATAGTTAGAGTATTCAATAATTGTAATAATTTATTTTATCACTCATTGTTCCCTCTAAAGGAAGCGGTGGGTTCTCCCCTATTATCCTTCACATTTTTGTTGTTCTTTGTGTTGTCAATGCCGAATTGGCATACCGCACCATATGGGTGTGAGGGACTTAGTTATCATTCCTAGAATGAAGGGAAACCATCACAATGTGTTTATCCATGTCGCCTCGTTCACATTAAACGAAGGAAAAACATTTGTATCATTCTATTTTTACCTAATGTTGGCATGATCCCTAAGATTATATATTAGTATGCCATTAGAATAAACATTTAATCATTCTTCAGAATGATTCCTAACATTGTTGATCCCAAGTGATGCTTGTAAGTTAGTGTTCACCAAACATCTTGTATGCATATTATCATTCCCTAAGAATGATACCTAGATTGTTCCTTAGAATGAATGCCATGGAAGCCGATGGTCGACATGCATAGGCTTTGGCCATAGTTATTGTAAATAATAAAAAATATCCATCGTTCAACTATTAGTCATTCTATAGAATGACAGTGGCATGAATATGTTTAATAACTGTCAGAGATATGAAAGTGGGTTTCTCCATAACCCAAATAATAACAAAATTGTTCTAGATTCATATGCGTATTTTAGTTTTAAAGTGAAAAGCATGTCATTTTCTTCTTTTATTTGAACAAAATGGTACTAGAATTGTTAAAATATTTGTATATCCAAAATGATAGTAACCATGGTGGTTTACATGTTATACTAGTTAACTTGAAACTATTAATGAGATACATTGGCATAGTAATTTGTAAACTTATGTAAACAACATGGATATGATACAAACAGTGCATCAGTACATAGTAACTGTTTCAAGCAGTTAGCCCATTATTTATCTATGGACTTATATGTGATGAAACTCTCTACCATTCCTAGCATAGATCTTGAAATTTTCTAATCATAGATAAAGATGCATGTTGATGTTTGGGCATGCACCAGATTCAGACTTGCAAATTGTTCTCTTGCTAAATTTTTTGTGCAAGGTCAGGTATTCTTTGAGTAGGAAGAATTCTGCGGTTGTGTAAGCTTCGTGGTTGGGCAGTAAAGCGCTTGATCCATGTTCTCATCGATGAGAGGAGGTGAGTGTCAAAAGGAAGCCTTAGATTTTTTCCAGTTATCAAAGGATTATGATGCAACCTTAATGTAAATTATATATTGTATTGACTTTGTGGCCCAGTGATCCAAGTCAACTTGGATATTGTAATTGACATTTGGAAATGAATATATATTTTGGCTCATATTTTAATTAGACATGTGTTTCTATGATTGAAAATAGCTGCTTAAGTTATGTCTTTTTAAAATTTAATATTCATAATGTCATGGGAATTTATATTTAAGTAGTAATTAGAATGGGCTATTGCATTTGGTATGAGAGCTTAGGTTTAAGCTCTAGGCCTTTTGAGTCCACAATGACAATGACTAGGGGATAGTTGACCCTTTGACTAAATTTGAGTTGCCTTGGAGATTGACCAAGACTAGATTGAATGTAGGTATGGGAAGGTCTAAGTCAGGAAGAAAGAAAGTGATAACTATTAGGACCTCAAACAACAAAGTCGTAGTTGAAGAGAACACCAAAATTGAGGTTCAACCCAAGATTCTCGATGATGAGAATTTGGCTCAAGCCCTCACTTGAATTAAGCTAGAGAGGGGAAAGAATATTGAGGAGTCAAAGTAAATTACTAAGATTAAAAAGCTTTCCACAATCAAAGATTGGCCTCTAGGGTGTTGACCGAACACACCATTACTAACCAAGGAGGAAAAGGAGAGCCTATGTGCTCAACCCTCCTCTTCTAAGAAAGTTGATGTAAATTTTGATGAGGACCCAGAGGAGTGTTCTCCCTCTAAGAATGAGAAAATTGACTAATGTAAAGAAGAAGCTTTTGTAAATAAGGGTCGATGTGACCCATACTTAATATAAATAAAGCAAAATGTTTATTTTGGTGTGTTCAAGTGAAGAACTCAAAAATGTGTTTTACTGTGAATGAATGTGTATATCTTTAATGAATGAGTGATATATACATGTGTATGTAGTGTTATGTGAATAAGAATGTTTACTCATAGAACCTATGGTTAAGTTATAGTATATGTGAAACGGGATGCAAGTCGAGTGTGAGTTAGTATGGTGACCACCAAACAAGAAGCAGGCAGTAGTGGGTTAGACAATGGACAAAACAAAAGGCTAGATCAGTTTCTAGAACATATGAACAGGAAAGAAGCTTGTATCATGGACCACATAGAACATGAGGTTTGAGTAGTACACAACTCTTTTAGGAAGAGATGGTTACTACAACTCTTTTTCGAAAAGAAGATGACATAATTCCAAAACTTAACTCAAGCGAGCATGATTGTGACCCAATACTAGGAAAAGTTCACGAACCTACTAAAGTGTGTGCCTCAGTATCAAGGAGATGAACGTTTCCATGTCCGAAAGTTCATATTGGGACTTAGAAACCACATTGGAGAAAAAATTGACATGCATGATCCTATCACCATGAACAAAGTCTTCCTAAAGGCCACCAAACAAGAGTAGAAATTGCAACAGTTATCCAATTACCGCAATAATTCAAATCCTAAGTCATGGTTTGGGAACAAGAAGTTTCAGAAAGGAGACAAGAACCATTAGATCTATAATCTCAAGAGGGGAAGTGAGTCACAAGAGAAAGTTGAAGGTGGTAGTGGTAGGAAGAGCAAGAAGGAAAACAACAAAAGAAATGACAATAAAAAGTAGAAGGGCTTCAAGGAAGAAAAGCCAAGAGGTTGTAAAGGGCCTCGTAAGGGGTGCTATACTTGTGGATGCAATCATTACGCCTCTAATTTTTGACAGTGATAAAAGTTGTTAAGGGAAGGAAACTATCAGTAGTCTCAACATCATCAGATCTACGTTGCAGTGGATAACAAGTAGGAAGAGTATCATATTTCACAAGTCTGGTTGATGGGTAGGCTCTATGGATGTACTATCTATTTTAATTGATACCGAAGCTATTGAATGTTTCATAGACCCTAGATTAATATCCAAGATACCTATTAGACCTAGATACATGGAAAAATCATGGACAGTCTAGTATGGAAATTGAGTAAAGCAGAGGGTAGACACTTGTCTCTTTTGTAGAGAGTGAGAGCTTCCAAACTTCTAGACCCAAGTCAACTTGTATGTGGAACCCTTAGGCTCATATGATGTAATTTTAGGGTTAAACTGGCTAACCAAGCATAAGTATATAGTATAATTTTAGGGTTAAACTAGCTAACCGAGCATAAGTATATAGTGAACAGTGAAGATAAGATAGTTAGTTGTCTGGATGATTATGGGAATCCAATTAAGATTTGTGGGATGCAAAGACCCTTAAAGCTTAGATAGATATCTGCTATGCAACTCAAAAAGACTCGTCGGAAGGGGTGTGCTATTTATGTTGTGCATATAAGTAACCCTAGTAGCAATGAACTATATCTATATGACTACCCTATTCTTAAAGAGTTCCAAGATGTATTCCCTGACGAACTCATGGAGTTATCTCTGAAATGAGAATTTTACTTCTCTATTTACCTAGTACCGGGAGCTGAGCCACAATCCAAAACTTCATATCAGATGACCACTACCAAATTTTGTGAGTTGAAAGCCCAATTAATGGAGTTCTTGAAAAAAGGGATCATAAGATCCAGTGTGTCTCCTTGGGGAGCACTAGTTATCTTTGTGAAAAAGAAGGATGGAACCTTGTGTCTGTGTATAGACTATTAGATATTAAACAAGGAAACCATCAAGAATCGATATCCACTCCCAAGGATCGATGAGTTGTTTGACCAGATGAAGGGAGCAACAATGTTCTACAAAACCAATCTTAGGTCGGGATACCATCAATTGAGAATAAAGGAAGAATACATTCTGAATATTGCCTTTCAAACTCAGTATGGACATTACGAGTTCACTATGGTACCTTTTGGTTTGACCAACACACTCGTAGCTTTCATGAATCCCATGAATAGTGCGTCTAGAGACTATTTGGATGACTTTGTTTTGATTTTCATATATGACATCCTAGTTTACTCAAAGTCTATTGAAGAGCATGATAGGCACTTGAGGATAGTTCTATAGTAGCTAAGAGAGAAGAAACTCTTTGGGAATTTATCCAAGTGCTCATTTTATTAAGATAGGGTGCACTATCTAGGCCATATTATTTCAGCAGAGGGAGTCTTTGTAGACCCTGAGAATATTAAGGAGATTGTGGAATGACCAGTGCCATAGAATGTCTCAAAATTTCATAGTTTCATGGGCCTCATAGGATACTATAGGAAGTATGTGCAAGGGTTCTCTTAGATTGCGTCTCCAATCATGTCACTCCAAAGAAAAGGAACATGGTTTGAATGGACCGAGAAGTGTGAACAAGAATTCCAACTCTTGAAGGAGAGGCTCATGATATCTCTAGTGCTAACCATCCCCGATCCTAATGGAAGAATCATTGTAATCATAGATGCTTTAGGAGAGGGAGTGGGAGGAGTAGTAATGTAGGATGGAAAAGTGGTAGCATATGAATAAAAAAGAGCTTAAATAGCACAAGGTGAATTATTCTCTACATGACTTAGAGTTGGCCACAATAGTTCATGCCTTGTAGATGTGGAGACATTATCTCTTGGGAAATCCATTTGATCTCAACATAGACCATTTGGGATTGAGATACATATTTACTCAACCAAACCTTAATGTACAGTAGAGAAGATGGTTGGAATTCCTTAGTGAGTATGACTTCAAAATTATATTAAAGGAAAAGAGAATAGAGTGGTTGATGCTCTTAGTAGATGAAGACATCTAGTAGCCATGATCTCAATAAGGTATAATCTGAGACAATAGGTGACACAACATTTGCAAGGGGATGAGCACTATGAAAGAGTGAAGAGCTCTCTAGTAGAGAATCCATCAGATCATCAGCTCGATGGGTATGAGTTTGAACCGTATGGAATTTTGAGATACCAAAGAAGAATGCACATTCAAAACCCTAGAGAGATAAGGAAGTTGGTTCTAGAAGAAGTTCATAATGCACCTTATTCAAGACACTGTGGTGTCTCCAAAATGATCGTAGAATTGAAAACTTTGTAATTTTGGCCTAAACTCAAGACAGATGTAGTGGAGTACATAGCTAGATTCTTAGAATGTCAACAAGTCAAGGTTGAACATGCACATCTAGCAAGGCTATTGAATCCTCATGACATACTTGAGTATAAATGACAGGTGATCGGTATGGATTTCGTATGGGGGTTACCTTTGAGCAAGAATCAACATGATGTTATCTTGGTTGTGATCGATAAGTTGACCAAGGTGACACACTTCATCCTAGGAAACCTTAAAGATGGATCATTGACCCTGGCCAAGAAATTTTTCTAGGAGATATTTTGCTTACATGGAGTGCTAGAGACTATCATTTCTAATAGGGACACCCATATAACCTCAAGAATTTGGACAACCATCAATGCCACAATAGTAACCAAGTTGAATTTCAGCTCGGTTTACCATCCTCAGACCAATGGATAGACAAAGAGGGTGAATCAGGTACTTGAATACCTTTGAATGTACTACATGGACCAATAGTATAAGTGGGAAGAATAATTACCATTGGTAGAGTTTTCTTACAACCTATCACACATCTCTAGGTATCACACCATTCAAAGCTCTTTATGGGAAGAAGTATCATACACCTATCAGTTAGGATAGATTGGAAGATAGGATCATAGTAGGTCCTAAAATTATCAAGGAGATGGAAGAACAAATGAGGATTATTAAGGGAAGAATAAAGGAGGCAGTGAATAGACATAAGAGTTATGCCAACAAGAATAAAACATTTAGAAAGTTTGTGGTAGGGGATAAATTTTTCTTAAGAGTCAGGCCACATAAAAGCTCCATTTCCTTTGGAAATTATTCCAAGTTAGACCCAAGATATGTGGGTTTGTTTGATTTCTTTGAAGTGATCAACCTAGTTGCTTACAAACTTTCTCTACCACCTACTCTGGCTCAACTTCATAATGTGTTTCATGTTTCTTTGATTAATCCATATCATCCTGATGTAGCTCATGTGCTTGATTGGAAAAAATTGTAGGTACAAGACCTAGAGTGGTGCTAGTGGAGCCCATTATAATCCTAGACAGGTGCAATGTTAAGTTGCGAAGAAGAGACATTGCCCAGTTTAAGGTCCAATAGGAAAAGTACTTACAAGACAGTGCTACTTGTGAGGATATGGAAGAAATGGAATGATCCTTATCAAATTTGGTTTCTTATAAAGAGACTCTTGTTAATTTTGTTTGAATGTTTTTGATTGAATGTTGTAATGTTTTAGCTTGGAAATAGTATGAAATGATGTTGAAAGAGACATATATGCTCTAATTTTGATTAAATAGACATCACGATGATGTCTCTTCCAAGAGGGGAAGTATGTCATATCCCAAATTTTATTGCATTTAAATTATAATATGTTAAATTGATCAATTAGGGAAATTCAATATGTTGAATGATAAATTTGATATTTTGAAATTTTTGAAAGAAGTTGATCTTCTTTTGACTATGTTATCTTTTGAACTATTTTATAATTTATCATGATTGAACGTTATTGATGAGTTGTGTAAGTGCAAGTGTATGCAAATGCAGGAAAAAATTTGAAGGATGAGAACACGATTGAGGTGGGATCGTTTAGCCAGATTGAATGGTAAGCTTGATGGAATCTAGGTGCACACACCATTGAATGGCATGATATCTACATTTAAAATTTCATTTATAAGATTATATTGATCTTATTCGAAATGATTCAATGATTGAAAAAGATGGTCTTGTGGAATGTTATACAGGTGATTTCTTCTTCAATTTGTCTATTTTGATCTCATTTCTTCAAAATTTAAAAGAAAAAAAAAGCATGGTTAAACATATATGTATGTATTTAAGAAGGCATGCTTAAAAGATAAGAAAACTGCTGGCCCCACGGTTTCCATTGCATCAAAAGGTTGACTTGTTAATGCCTGATACAAATGCCAGAGTTAATAGATCCATGGTAGGTAGTTATTCCATGTCATGAATTCAGAGGGGAGCACTGAACATCTGCCAACAATCTCTCCCTCAGCATTACCCGAGGTGATTTGAACCTGGCACCTTTGACTCTGATACTAATTATTGGCCCCAAATTTTTTGTTACACTAAAATCTTGACCTGTTAATGCCCAATACAACTGCCAGAGTTAACATAGCCATTGGAGGCAGCTAGTCCATGTCATGAATCCTAAGAGGAGTGCTGACTATCTGCCAAAAAAAATAACTTCATTTAGAAGTTATTTTTTGAGTAAAATAAAAATTCATTCTTTATTTAAAAGTGATTAAACACATACTATTATAAAATAATAGTAATATATATATATATATATATATATATATATATATATATATTGTTGGAACACAACATGCTACTGAGAGGGGGGTGAGACAATAGATTATAATTTTTTATCACTTAGAACTCAGTGAAAATTAGTTCATTAATCTCTTAATGTGTAGATAGATACTCAACATGCTAACACATAATCATGAACACATAATCGTCACATAACACCAAACGTACATGGAAAACCCAAGATTGGGAAAAACCACGATGAGAAATACTACTAGGAGCTACTGTCCTTATCCAACCTCACAAACTTGAAGTTTAGTTACAATGCTTTAAGGGAACCAACCCTAAGGAGACACCAATGCCCTGGTTTTAGGAGCACCTACTCCAAGGAAGCACCCACTCCCTAATTTGAGCACCTACCTAGATATCTGATGGCATCCACAAATCATATTTACAATGCAAGATATTACAATTTTGATGACAAGTCTATGTTGCAACTTACTTGCAACTGCACAGATATGTATGTTGCACTCTCTATAATTCTCCCTCTACTCCGCACCTCTTTATCTGCTCTATATCTTCTTTTTTTGCACCTTTTTTCTCTTCATCTATATCTTACTCAACAACACATCCCCTTTTTTATATTGCACCAATTTGAATGAGGAAAACCTAAACAAAAAGACAAAAAAATAATCAAGGGGTTTTACATTATAGGTGCAGTAAGGTATAACATTCTCTATTCTACTCATAGAATGTACATCTAAATAATATTCTCTATTTTTTGTTTGGGTTCAACTTATTCAGGCTGAATACATTCTTTGTTTGTAATTGCACTCTCCACACTCTACTACTACTAATCCTTCTTTCTCTCTTCTTCTCTTGCAACCTCATCTCACACTGTGTTCAATATTTTTAGACACTTCACACCCATAGAAAATTTCCTAATTGTCTTCCTTTTCTTTGCTGACCTACAGTACCTTCCTTGATCTATGCACCATTGACCAATGCATCTAGATACTTCTATTAGGGTTTTCTTTCTTTCTTCTTCAAGAAGCATGTTGTGCATCGAGCCATACCCACAAGGTAAACCCAAAAAATTGGTTTACCATTCCAGTGAGGAAGAAAAATTGCCAAAAACACCCCCATGGAAAAAAAATTGGTTTCTGGGGGTTCGAACAAACTTTTGATTCGAGCATACCCAAAAGGGGTTCGCTTGAACCCCCTTCGAGTGAACCTATTAAATGTTGGGTTCCACCATATTTCACATTTCCTGGAATGAAAAACAAAGGAAAATTTGTGGAAAGGGGGTTCGCTCGAACCTAGGTTCATTCAAACCCCCCATTTCCCCCCTTCTCCCCCCTTTGGCACCAAATTTCTCTAAAATTTTTCCCTTTGAAGCTTGAGTTGAAGATGAAAATGGAGGGGAATTCATAGACCCAACTAGATGATTGTAGTCCCTAGAACGAGCTATCCATCAAATATAATTTTAATATGTTTTGGTTTCATTATGTATTTTATTTTAGTTTGATTAAACATAGGTTTTTCACCAAAAATCAAGCTCTCTATTTTGCACATGTGGAAAAATATAAAATTATCAAAATAAAATTCTTAAAAATATGTGTAGACTAGGTATTTATGTCCTTCATACAGTAAAAAAAATTGAATTTCGATACATACAAAAAAAGTTATTTTGTATACGGTCTACCTATGTCTGAATTGTAGTTGGTTTGATGTCGAATCTTGATTAATGAAAAAATATTAAATAAAACACTATGAAACCAAATGAAAGGGTTAGATATCGTAGTTACAAATCTAAATTTGAAAAAAATAGAATTTTATCCTTCATGGAAAAAAGTAATGTTGTATACGGTGAGCATCACTCTTTAAAAATGGTGTTTATTGAAAAAAATAGTTTTTGAAGGAGATGGAAAAAGAAGTGCAATATGATTCCAAAAAAATTGAAAAAAATATATTTAGAATGTATAGACAAAATGTCACAAATCACTAGTTTGCATCTTCTTCAAATTCCTCACGGTTTAGCCACTATAGGTGCCCGAAAGTGAAGATTTAGTTAGAAAAAATCAGTTCAATGTCTAGTTTGGCCAAAAATTGTAAACCAGTATTGTGGGATCACCCAACATTAATTTCTATTACAGAGAATCTTCTAAGATTGGTGATGTGTAACCCTAAGATTGGATATGCATTTAATGTATTCTTCTATTCATTTAAATCTAATCTCTGTTAACTTCGCACTTTGTGCTGCCGTTCTGCAACTCAAATCACCAATTAAGTTAATTGTTGGAGTATGTAGACCAATTAATTTCATTCTTCTAGTTGGATATTAGTCAAAAGCCGCTTACACAGACTTAACCATTTGAAGCCTTCACCTTCAAATTTTGACTGTTGATTTTTTCTCTAAGCACCATGATCCATGGTTCTCCATTCATATTGATGACCTTAAAACATCGTCGTTAGATAATTCTTTAAATCTCTATCATCGATCTCATAACTTTATGATCATCATAAATCATTACATCGAAGGGACTTCTAGATTACTCACTCAGAAGTCCTTCTTTCTCTTCAATAAGCTACCTTCGACCTACATTTCCACATCATCACCACACAATTCACGACAAGGGTGTGAATTGCTTATTCAAGTGATCGTTCTTCACCATTTATCGTCACACATTACCATACCTCGTCTTCGTCACCATCTAATCAGAATCTACCACATGTCAAAGTATGACTTGATTGTCATCACTATGTTTCTATCACATCACAACCAATTTGTTGTGTCAAAGGGACTCATTATAGAGTCACTTTGATATACATCCTTCTCACTAATGATGAGAATATCAAGGGGAATCCAAAATGCCTCTCTCTGAATTTGCATTTTATCATTGATATAACTCCACCGTTCTTCATATGCTGCAATTTTAGTGTCAAAGAGACACTAAAAGGACTCCTACCGACATGATGAGGTCTCTCCAAATAGATTCCTTTGCATCTACACATTCTTTTGTAGCTTCACCCTAGTCAATGCAATCAACTTCTTTTCAGACATGACATCTTCATACTGCACGTAACACTTACCATCCATGTCATACCTCATCGTTGGACCCACCATCAGAGTACTACGGGGAATCAAGATATAGTCACTTTGAAATGTCATTGTCACTCCAATATAGCATTATCTGTCTCCATCACTTCATTGACAGGATAACAAACTCAATCTCTTTGAAGTAGTGTTGTCTCCCCAATCAAACACACAAACCCCACAAACTTGGAAGGCTAGGTACAAGGGGTCGGTTCCCATACAATGGAAAATACATAAGTAATGACTTAAATGACTTGTAACTTGCAATAACAAGTCACCGAAAAAATAGAATTCTTTTTGAACATTGTGACTGTAAACACTTCACTGTAACCTTTTGAACAACTTTTTCAATACATCCAAGATATGTGCTCTACACCATGAACAACTTGCACATTTCTAGGACCAGATGCACACCTTTTTACATCAATGACAATAATGTGCCAACATGCATCTATATATGCACTCATATATAAACATATACATATTTATTATAAAAGAACATGGGATCAAATTTATCAAACATTATTGTTGATTTCAAATAACATTGTAAAGAAAATAAAACTTTGAAAAATGTCATAATGAAGATATGATGGAAGAGTGGTTCACAATTGAATTGAAGGATAAGATATTTGAATGCAGTAGTGGGCGGATAATTACTGACAGTAACAAAGAGAAATGATCCCCTTAATGGAGTGAACAGGTAAGGGAGAACATGTTTCCATTTTTGGTAGTATGAATTACTTGCAAAAAAATAAAGAAGAAGGCTAATTGTGGCAATGGAGATTGAGGAAAAAAGAAGTCAAGAGAATCGACCCAGCTGTGAAGGAGGAAAAAGCCAAGGAAAAAAAGAAGGCAAGAGAATCGACCCAGTTGTGAAGGAGGAAAAAGCCAAGGAAAAAAGGAAGGCAAGAGAATCGACCCAGTTGTGAAGGAGGAAAAAGCCAAGGAAAAAAAGAAGGAAAGAGAATCGACCCAGTTGTGAAGGAGGAAAAAGCCAAGGAAAAAAGGAAGGCAAGAGAATCGACCCAGCTGTGAAGGAGGAAAAAGTTGAGGAAAAAAGAAAGCTCGTGATTTAGAGGTAATTCGATGGTTTTGATACATGCTTGATTTTTCCATTATAGTCTATTTTGAAATTTTCATTTCCTTCCATATTTTCGGTTTCTTTTGAAATGGTGTTAAACCATTAGATGGGAATTTATCTGTAAACACATTTTG
>VDFB02062360.1:0-36103 GCA_007258455.2 Sequoia sempervirens
TGTAGCTTCATCGACTCAAAGTATAATAGACTGGATTCAAGAAATGCGTTATCTATTGTGAGTTTTATTTAACCGATCCACATTTGACAACTTCCATGTAATTTTAGAGGTTCTAACCTTGTGTGTGTGGGAAATAGGTCTATGTAAAATTGTGAATACCATGGCAATGTGGTACTTATGTGGATTCTAAAATTTGGAATATTCACCATTCAAAAACCTATAAAATATCCAGACATGTCCATTTTATTATGGCCTAGCCTCAAAAGGAAATCCTGAACCTCACATTCTTTATGGATGTAAGGATATACACAACGGGTTAAGACAAATTTATAGCTTTTATTTGAGAAAATATACGTGCATATTGAGAAAATACTAAACAATATATTCTTGTTTTAGTTGGTTGCTAGTACCTCATAAAATCCAAAGATATATCTAGAATGAAACAATTATGCAATATACTCGGAGATTGATCTAATACAGAAGCTGCAGCAGAAATCACTTCTGCCAAGGATTCACACCACTTATTTCAGTTGTGGCTACTTTTGACAAACTTCTCTGTATCTTAGAAAACGCTTAAAATTGCAGACTTCCCCAGGGAAGTGAATGACCAATGTTTTTGTAGCACGCTTTCTAGGCAATATCAAGATACTAGTCATTTGATGGGACATCATGTGACTCGATATGTTATTTAAAAAGGTTGTTTGCTTGTGTGTGTGTATGTGCATGAGAGTGTGTGCCTGTTGCAATAAGTATAGATGTCCTTAATGGCCCAGCAAGCTCATATGAGTTGACACCATGACATGATTCCCAAATATACACTGTGTCACCTTAAACAGGAGAATGCTTAAAGGATCAAGTGCTTTTCATAAACTATGCTTTATGTCACAAATCATACTACTGATTTGGAATTCATGTTGATCCTCCACTTAGAATACAAGCTAATGGGGTGGATTGGTTTGTTAGCTAAGTTGCACTTGATTTGTCCAAACCAAACATTTGCCTTATGTGGCAATGTCTGTGTTGCTCTGTAGACTTGAAGATGACCCTCATGGTAATGCGAGAGTGCTTTATTAGAAAAATGATCATCTACAGCATTATAGCATCTCTTCCTGTGCTCCAACTGAAATACTTGCAACAGTTGAAGATCTTTCCCACTGCTCTCCACTATGTTCAACATTTTGAAGTATGAGCTGTGCAATACTGTTTAATCAACCCAACAATTATTCTGGATCCCCTTTAATAAATAATTTTGATTACAAAATGAACTACTTTGAGTGCCATGAGCTCCACAAAACCAGTGGTTTAGACTTTGATCCACTGATGATAGCATAGGAAGGATTCACCTTCACTGTCTCTTATCATTTCCCCACAGCCTGGATAAACTAAGCTGTTTTAAAAGCTTCATCAAAGCTCCACATATAATACCCTTGTGGAGTAGGATGCACTTGGATTTTCATCCAGTGGAATTTATAATGGAATAGAAAGTTCCACTCGCAGGAGGCAATATGGCATCCAGCATGTTAGATAAGTCCAAAATAGGCTACGTATTGGTATTGTGAAAAAGATCTGTGCTTTATGATAGATCTTTGGTATGTCAAGTGATTTGAAGTTGAACCGACGGCTCTGTCATATTGTTAAAAAAATCAATTGTTAATTTTTTGGTAACAGGTTTTATACCATGCATGAGTCTAACAATTTACATTTCAGCAAATAATCCATTCCATTTTATAATTTTCTAGGGTACAAAGTCGGGTGATAATTTTCTTGGGTCGAGGTGAGAAGTGGGAGAATGATGGCCAAATTTCTCGTCCATTCTTTGCTGCACAATTTAGTCAAACATAAATGAAAGAATTGAAGCCTAACGGACTCAGCATCCTTGGAGCAGTTGAAACATATTGTGGGGCCTACCCAGCACATGTTTCGTAGATTGTAGTCTGTGAGGAATTTTCCACAAAGCAGCCATAGGAAAGCAAAGATTTTATGCCAACACTTAATGACCAAAGGTTATTTCATTTCCTTTCCCAAGGTTAATCTGTTCAACTAAGAGGCAACTGTACATTCACCATGATTATTCCCACATGCTTTTGTTTTAAACTTTTAAGTATTCTTCTATCCTTGGACCTTATTTCTTCAAAATAGAATTGCATTTTATCTAGGCTCCTGAACTGAATACATGTTGCTCTCAGCATAGAATTTCCATGAAACTGTTGTCAATTTACGTCTATGAGGTTCAATATTTGAGTTAGGAAGAGTGTAGTCTTTTAAGTTTTAAAGTTGTTTTCATTCAAATCGCATTTCAATTAGTTAAATTAATCAATCAAGTGCATCTCAACTAGTCAGTTTAACCATTTGAGTTGCATTTTGATTGATTAGTCAGTTTATCTATTTGCATTGCATTTTGGTTGGTAGACTCTCTTAGGAAATTCCACCCCTGTGGAACCCATTAGTATGTATTTCATCCCCATCAAATTTGCTTGGCCAAGTGGTGTGTAATGATTCCAGTTTTCTCCCAGAAGAGGATTGTTTTTCCATTGCTCACCTTCCTTGTGGCTATGTCCTTATTTAGGTCCATACCAATACCTTTCATGATATAACCAGTCATCCATGAGATTAGGCTGCTCCTTTTAGCTGTTAGTATGCTTTCACCAAACTGAAGAAGGTAGTTATGGAGACTAAAAGTACTCCAAACTCACAAAGAAACATTTTTTCATAGACATCATGCTTCCCACATTGATAAAGCCTAATTTGAGCATTTAATGCTGCATATGTTGAGCCCATTTTCATGTTTGACAGTTGAATATCGATCACATGAAATAAAGAGATGCTTTATGTTTCCATTTGTGCCTCTCCATAAGAAATTCCTTTGAACTTTGATCAATGTTTCTTCAACCTGTCATGGAAAGGGTAGTAAAGTGAGCATGTAATTGGAATGTGTTGTAGGACAGCTTTTAGGATTTGAGTTCTTCCTGCAAGTGTAAGCAAAAGGATTTGTATCAATGCTCAAGTCATGAGAACTAATGCTATTAACTGTCCCCACAAAAGAGTCCAGCAAGATCTAATAATGCACATAGGGGGATGTCCAAGTCTATGGAGGGCAAGTTGGACAATCCTAGAAGGGAGTTGGTAACTTCGCCAGCAAACTCTTAACATCCACGTTCAATGAACATCTACTAGCAAAGAAAAGCCTAGTTCTTTGTACATGGCTATGAAATAAGATTTTATTCAATGTTCCATGAGGACACATCCCTGAGAGTTTGGGTGATATCCCCAACATCCAAGACATGCCCGGGACTTGGGGACTTAGAGGGGATGTCCCCTTTTTTCAAGACTGGACAACTTGTTCCATTTTCTGCATTAAAAAAAAGGTAACTTTCATAGGAAAAAATGCAAAAAAACTTAAAAACTAAAAAGGATAAGGATTTGTCATTGCAAATGCAGCACATTATATTTATTTTTTTAAGATCCAGCTGGTTTTAATTTTTTAAGTTATTTTGACCTTTGTTTCATTGCCATCCCCAAAATTTGGGAAAATTTTAGTTGTCCCTGAAACCTCGTCCCTATATCTATGTGTCCCAGCATCCCAGAAACTTGGAGAAACAATGGATTCATTAATATCCATTTCAAGCTAACTCAAATTGCTACCTTCTTCAAACAACTAGCAAAGCTTCAAAATTTAGGTTTCTTGTGGGATTATATTTCAGAATTCCATTAACTTAGATTATAGGCGGATGACATTTTCAAGGCTAATATTATGGATCTATTCATTGGGCAGATTAAAGAGCATTCATAGGTCCTCTTCTAACTAGCAAATATTAATGAGACTATTATTATGGCTAGGTAGGTGGAAGATAACTACTTCATTCCACTAAGACCCAATTCAAGAGCAATATGGGATCCCCAAGCTTATCTCCAACAACAAGAGTATATGGATTGCCATTCTCAACCAAAAGATCTTCAAAGTGAATCAGTCATTCTCAATAACATGCAAAACCCACAAGACTAACCTCGAACAAATTGATGAAAAGAATGCAAAGAGGCTATGCTAAGGATACCCATTCCATTGCAAAAGTTGACTTGGACTATCATCTTCTACAACAGGCACCCAATTGTACACGCTAAACTTGTTTGTGAATAAATATGTACCCACTAAACCCATCAATGAACAAATATAACTTGTCCCACAACAAGTTCCAAAAGATTTCATCTATGAAAGGAATAAGAAATGGATCTATAGGACAAGCATCGTTAAATACCTATCATAAATACCTATCATCCCTCCAGATTCTTATTTATCTGTACTTATTGGGTTGCTCTATCATGAGACTCACCAAATATTATTTGTGCCCTAGATAAATTAATCCATCTTCCACCATCTTATCAATTTCCATTTTTAACTTAATCATTATGTTTTGATTGAGTCTATAGGTTCTTTCTTTAATTGGTCTCCACCTTCTTTCAATTCTATTTGAAAGAGATGTCAACTCCCACTATTTCACTGGTTTTGTTAGGCAATATGTTTCCATTTTTTTGATTAATTTGTTGGGGGATCTAATGGGGCCCCTAATGACTGAGAAACAAACAAAATACATAAGAAGCTCTACAATATTAACAAGCTTACTATTGTACAAACTTAGCATAACTATAACTGCAACAAAATGCAAGATTGTACAACTAACAAACCGCACCATTGTTATACAAACAACCAACACAAATCTTGCACAACCAAAAACCCTAAATACTACTATTAAAGTAATGTTTTATCTTGTAATGGTCAATTAGCTTTTAGGATAGACTTTAGGAATCTTCTTTATAAAGTCATGTGACTTTAGATATTTTTCCTATGAGTTGTCATCCTTATCCTCTGTGGATAAGATTTACCATTTTGCTTTATGAGTTGAAAATCTTATCCTATTAGTTGTCATCCTTATCCTTTGTGGATAAGATATTTGTCATCCTTATCCTCTGTGGATAAGATATTTGTAATCCTATATAAAAGTGTTTTTGCTCCTTATTTCTTAACAGATTATTATGCAATATTGGTTAACTTTATGTGTGTTGTTTTTGTAATATGGTATTAGAGCTCGGGTTTTGTAAATTCTTGGGATTGGTGAGCGCATGAATTTTATAGACTACGGCAGTGATGAATTACACGCAAGAGACACAGAAGAACGTGCCAAAGGAAGTTGTATAGATTCATACAAGGCTTTTGATGATTTTTTTTTCAAAAAAAAAATTGTGGGTCTACTTTTTGTAACTTTTTGGCAGATTTTTTTACAAAATTCGTGGATTTTTTAACAGTTAAAAATCATACAGGGTTTTAAGACTTTTTTTATCGTATTTTTTCGAAAACTTTTGTAGATTTTTATTGCAATTTATGCAGATTTTTCCAGAAATTTTTGCAGATATTTTTCGGAATTTTTTGCAAATTTTTTTGCAGATTTTTTCTAGAATTTTTTTTGCAGACTTTTTCCAGAATTTCTTGCAGATTTTTCCAAAATTTTTACCAATTTTTTTTTATAAAATCATAGGTTCTTTACTTTGTTGCTCGGGTTTTGCAATTTTTTTCCCAAAAATTTCAATGGTTTTTCTAACAACAGCAAGCTTTTTCGTTTTCCATGATTTTGAATTGCGGGAGGGATGGCTTCATTACCCAACATCATGTTGGAAGGTAGTCAGCATTTTATTGGTGCAAATTATGACACCTGGAAGCAACGCATGCTAACAATCTTCAAGTATCGATGCCTCGAAAAGATCGTCCTTGGTACCGCCACCCGGCCAGTGGTTGCGGGTAAAGACCAAGACAATTTTGATGAACGTGATAGAGAATCAATCATGTTGATCAAATTATCTATGACCGATGCCATGCTTCCTAAAGTCCAAACTAGGACGACTTCAACTGAGATTTGGAAGCATCTGCGTGACCTTCATGAAACTTCAAATAAAGGTAGGACCTTCTTCTAAAGAATATGCTTTTTTCGATCACAATGGATGAGAAAGTGTCCTTGCAAGAGCATTTACTCAAGATCAAGGACATCAAGGATCAGTTGTCAACCATTGATCGAAAAATGGAAGAAGAGGACATGGTGGTAATCACATTAAAAAGCTTACCACGTGCTTATGAGCATTTCATTGAGATGCTCAATATCACTGCTACGGATGTTGACCTAAAGTTTGAAGAGCTATGCAATAAGCTCTTACAGCAGGATAGATGGAAGAAACAATTTGGTAGTAGTAGTGAAATAACGAGTGTGGAACAAGCATTTGCAGCCAACGACAAAGGCATGGGCAAATGGTCACACAAGAAAGGACAAGGTCACAACGAGGATGCAACAAAGAACTTGAAAAACATCACGTCATTATTGTGGTAAGTTGGGTCATATGAAGAAGCACTACAGAAAGAGGTTGGTTGAACAAAAATCCAACCAAGGAAGGCCTCAACAGAAGGCTCATGTCACAGAGCATTCAGAAGAGAAGGCATCAACTTTCTATGCCTTCATGGCCCGAAGACCAATAGATCAGTTAGAGTCATCTACATGGTACATCGATTCAGGATCATCACATCACCAATAGGCGAGATTGGTTCATAGAGTACACTGCTTGCTCTGATTCAGTGATCTTTGGTGGTGATGAGAAGTACACAGTTGAAGGTAGAGGGATTGTGCAGCTAATCTCTGGAGGGAAAAAGTTACTTTTTCTCAATGTGTGCTACGTACTTGGAATGGAGCTCAATCTACTTTCAATAAGTCAGATCATGCGACATAGTCCTAATTTAGATGTCATTTTCAGCAAACATAAATGCAGTATCATTGACAAGGATACCAAGAACACTATTGCTCTTGGTATAGAAGATCATGGACTCTATAGATTAGTTGAAAATGGACAGGTCAAGGAACATGCATTGGCAGCCAAGAGTGCATCAACCATTACTACTCTTTGGCATCAACGATACAAACACCTCAATTTGTCCTACCTCTCAATTGGCCCGAGAGAACTTGGTAGATGGCATTCCTGACATTCAACAACAAATACAGGGTGTGTGCGGGGCTTGCCAAGCGAGGAAGCAACATAGAACACCCTTTGATGATGGACAAGCTTGGAGAGCCAAGAGAGTCCTACAATTGGTTCATGCAGATCATTGTGGACCAATGAACACGGCATTAGTCACTTGGTGCAGGTATTTTCTTTTGTTTGTGGATGATCTTAGTAGAAAAATGTGGGTATATTTTCTAAAATTAAAATCTGAGGTGTTTAATGAGTTTCAAAAGTTCAAGGCCTTAGTAGAAAAAGAGTCTAGTTGTGCTATAACCACTCTTAGATCTGATAATGGAGGTGAATTTTGTTCTAAATAATTCCACAACTTTTGTGCTAAACACAGCATCAAAAGAAAGTTTACCACACCCTACACTCCACAAAAGAATGGAGTAGTTGAGAGATGAAACCGTACTATCACAGAGATGGCCCAATGTATGATGGAGAACAAGAATGTTCCCAAGAAATTTTGGGCTGATGCAGTATATACTGCAGTTTATTTGTTCAATAGGTCTCCCACACAAGTAGTGAAACATTTGACCCCAAAGGAAGCATGGTCTAGGAGGAAACCGACAGTTAGTCATCTTAAGTTTTTTGGTTCTATTGCATATGTTTGGATTCCTAAGAATAAGAAGTTAATGCTTATAGGGTACAGTAAATCATAAGGCCTACAGGTTGATTGATGTTGACACTAATCGCTTCACTTTCAATAGAGATGTTGTAATTGATGAGGAAGCAGGGCCTTTTCCGACATCTTCTAAGATCCAGATTATTGATAACTAGCCTATTCTTCCTCAAGATTCCGATATTCAACTTCAGGAAGCTCCACCTGAAGGGAGGGATTTAGAGCGCGAGAAAATAAACCCAGTTTTTATTGATGATAACCTGGATCAGCATCAAAATGACATAGCAATAGGAAGCCCAAGTCATGATAACCATGCTGATTTGGATGAAAGGGTTTCTACAAAAGAGGCCTAAGTGGTGGGAAAACTCATTGGTGATGTGCAAGATGAAGAAATGGTCGAGGGTCGATCATCCAGAGGCAAGAGTAAGCAAAACACAGTTAACTTTGCTCTTATGGCCAATATTCAAGGAGTGTATGAGCCACAAGTGTCTGTTGAAGCAAAAGATAAACCTGAATGGGAAAAGGCCATGGAAACCAAACATCAAACTCTTATGAAAAGTAAGAATTGGGATCTTTTACATCTTCCACCAAGGAAGAAACCCATTGGCTGCAAATGGGTGTACAAACTCAAGTACAAAGTTGATGGTACACTTGACAAGTACAAAGCACGGTTGGTGGCTAAAAGGTTCTCGCAAAGAGAAGGTATTGATTATGAGGAAACCTTTGCTCCTACAACAAAGATGAGCACCATTTGGTTAGTTCTAGCCATGGCAGCACAATTTGGTAGGAAAGTTCATCAAATGGACGTGAAGAGTGCCTTCCTCAATGGTGACTTAGAGGAAGAAGCGTACATGACTCAGCCTCGGAGTTTTCAAGTTGCAAGAAAGGAGCATCAATTATGCAAACTAAAGAATGTTCTTTATGGCCTGAAGCAGGCACCCAGGGCATGGTACATAAAGATTGATAGGTATTTGGATCAACAGGGATTCCAACAAAGTCCTTTAGATCCAAATTTATACGTCAAAAGCATAGGTAATGAAATCATCCTTATGGTCATTTATGTGGATGATATCATCATTACAGGTAGTGAGGCACATTTGATTGAAGAAATCAAATGTAATTTGTGTAAGGCTTTTGACATGACAGACTTAGGCCTCCTACATTATTACCTGGGTGTAGAGGTTTGGCAAACAAATGGTGGTATTTTTATTTCTCAGTCTAAATATGCTCGGAATTTGCTAGATAGGTTCATAGTGACTGATTGCAAAATCTCGTCTACACCTATAGACAAAGGGCTAAAGCTTTCAATCAAAACTAACTCAAAAGTAATCAGTGAGTCAGCATTCAGACAACTAGTGGGCAGCCTTATCTATATTACAGCCACTAGACTTGATTTATGTTGTGAGTTACATTTCCTATTTTATGGCAGCCCCAAAGGCAGAACATTGGGTTGCAGTGAAGCGGGTACTGAGATATGTGAAAGGGACACTTGACTTTGGCATTTTGTATAGCAGAAGCAAAGATCCTAGGCTGGTTGGGTTCATAGATTCAGATTTGGGTAGGTTATGTTGATGACAGGAAGTCCACTTCCAGAAATGTTTTCAGTCTTGGTATGGGTGTAGTCACATGGACCAGTAAGAAGCAACCGGTGGTAGCTCTTTCCTCAACAGAAGCAGAGTATCAAGGAACAGTCAAAGCAACATGTGAGGCAGTATGGCTTCGGAGGATGCTTTTAGACATGCAAATGTCTCAAGTAGGGTCTTCACCCTTGTTTTGTGACAATCAAGGGGTGTTAAAGCTTGCCAAGAATCCAATCTTCCACAAGCGTACCGAACATGTGGAGCTTCATTGTCATTTCATCAGGAAACTTGTAGAAGATGGATCGGTGATGTTGCAGTATTGTCCAACTGAGGACCAGACCGCAGACATTCTTACCAAGTACTTGAGTCCTGACAAATTTGTCAAATTTCAAGATAAACTTGGTGTAGTTAGTAGAATGACCATTAAGGGAGGGTATTACAATAATGTTTTATCTTGTAATGGTCAATTAGCTTTTAGGATAGACTTTAGGAATCTTCTTTAATAAAGTCATGTTGACTTTAGATATTTTTCCTATGAGTTGTCATCCTTATCCTCTATGGATAAGATTTACCTTTTTGCTTTATGAGTTGTCAATCTTATCCTATGAGTTGTCATCCTTATCCTTTGTGGATAAGATATTTGTCATCCTTATCCTCTGTGGATAAGATATTTGTAATCCTATATAAGGATGCTTTTGCTCCTTATTTCTTAATAGATTATTATGCAATCTTGGTTAACTTTTTGTGAGTTGTTTTTGTAATAACTACCATACCACAAACAAACTCCATAGAACAAAAAAATACAGAAATAACTGCTACACCATCCATACAACCCATTGAATACACACAACAACATCCAAAAAACCCTCCATTGCAAAATATTCAACAACCTCCCAACCATGCCCTGCCTACATTACCATCTCCACCACAATCCACCAGCTCTTCTACCCAGCACCCTTCATTTTCTCTCCACCAACTGCCCATTGCTCCTTATAAACCCTAGCATGAGAAGGAAAATGCACATCCCAACTCAACTTCCTCCTACGCTGCACACAATGGATTGAATCACCACAAAGCCAGGGATTGTAAAATTGTTGGACACTTCCAAGTGGCCTTGATTGCAGGTGACATGCATACCAACCAAAACCTTCCCCACATCATTGTAAAAGCCTTAAGCAAACAAAACTTACAACACACTTCTTCCAAATCCAAACACTATGATCCCTTGGCAACAAGAAATTAACAAATGCAAGCCCTTCCGAATTTTTCATTTCTTTTAGCTCTGAGAAACCCACACCTTCCTCTTCCTTCACTAGGTCCTTATCTCCAAAATGATCTAGGACAAATAGCTGAAGTAGCTAGAGCCACAATTGAGCATAAAGAATGACCATAGCCAAATTAGCTACAAAATCGGCTTATATGGAAGCCTTCAATTTTGATTCCTCCATTAAACCTAGACCCTTCTCTCCTAAGACACCTTTAACAAACCCTAGTGTTGCATCCCTATCACAAGCAAAAATTGCCTCCAATCATTTGTCTACCACTTTTCCTTTACACTTGGGATTTCTACTTTTCCTAGAGCTCTTCCTACTACCTATTATAAACACCATGCAAATAACAAATGAAATTCACCTCACCACAAACAATGCTAAGCATCAAGACTCCTAGAACCAACATCACCAAACTACAATAGCCGTCTCCCTTCGCATACAAAGAAATAACTATCCAGCCACATGAAACCACATCATAGCTAGTAGTACCAATAAACTCCCACGAGCTTCAAATCTCTTCATCACAACATACAATGTACCATTGACCAAGGTTATCAACAACTCACACCACCACTTGCAAATGAACCATAAAATGGTCCATTTATTAAAAATATACACCTCCAAAATTATGGGGAGAGACAATATATATGACGAACAAGTTTATCCCATACAAAGGATTAGATATTATATAAATCCTTTAGAGGATCTTGATCAACCCCACAATTAGTAATGAAATCCACAATAGAATTAGTTGACCTTGTGCAATGTGAGAATGCAACTTGATGATCTTTTCTCCTCAAGACATCCTCCTAATTTCTAATCATGGCAACTCCCCTTCTTCAAAGCATTGATGACAATTAGAGAATTACCTTCAATTACAAGACTTTGAATGCCAATTGTTAATGTTTCCTTCATCCCTACCACCACCTCTTCCCATTCTACTTCATTGTTAGGATTATGATCCAAGAATAATCAGCCCCTATGAATAAAACCTACTTCTACACTCCTCAACACCACTCCAGCTCTAGCAACCCCTAGATTAACTCTTTATTCTCCATTGAAATTAATCTTTGTGAGGCCTTGGGAAGGAGGTTTCCAAGGCTCCTCTTTAGACCCAACTGATTTTACTTCCCTTCTTTTATGCCTAGGACATCCAATCATACTGTTCCTTGCATTAATGTCCCTTATCCAATATGTTTGAATTATTTTGGCAATTGAACAATTTGAATTATTTCCTTCTATATATTGTAATCCCCTATGGACACCATTGGAACTTCCTTAGAGCCTATATTCACCTCCCTTGTACTCAATAACTCTCTATACATTTTGCCAACTTCATTTGCCATTGTTTTTGTCAATTCTCTTTTTTCCTTGCTTAATTTCTTCTTGAATGTTTCATAACTTTTCTTCAAATTTATCCTTATCCTTCTTGATTTTTAGAAGTTGAGCTACATTTTGAGGTTCAAACATCTCTTCAAGTCCCAAATATTCTTATCCACTGGCCTCTTGTTCCTCAAACCCCAAAAAACCATCACCTTGAAAATTGGCATCCATTCCCCGAATTTTGTAGACTAAAATCTTGCTTGCAACATGAGCTCAATTTCATCCCAAGAGGGTTGACTCTCCTATGTAATCCCCACCATATGACAACAATTCCTTTTTGTGTATAGTCTAGAGCTTCAATTCTTTTTGTTGAACTACAATATGAACTTTAAATTTTGATACAATGCCATGCAAATCATTAGTACCAAATTGTCAAGATGCCTTTCTTTCTTGTAAGGGACCATTCACAATGATCTTACTTCATAGTATCCTCTTTCCCATTTGGCACATTTGAATCCCTATTAATAGACAATGTGCCATTCTATGATAGTTATGCTCTGCTTGTAGAATTGATGTAGCAACTAAAATCAGTCCCATGTCATATATCTTTTCAACTTTAGACTTCGTGAGTGCTCTTGCTACTTGGGAATGGCATCTTTCTCCTTGTATTTGTAGTGTCTCCATTCATATCTTTCCTACTCCAAGTAGGTCTTTTGTCACCTTCTACAAGATTTTGTTGTTCATAAACATCTTATTCTAGTCTTCTCTTCTGTAAAAAACTAACACTTCACATATAATCTCTTGCATCCTCCCTCACGATGAAGTATATGAAGAGCACACGCTTATACTGAGAGAGGAGAGTGGGGGAGTGAATCAATATAAGAACAATTTTAAACTTTTAAAAACTGAATAATCAAAACTTGATAGTGCAAATGAACCGTAAGCAAAATGAACACCAATTTTACATGGAAAATGTTAGTGTTTGTAGCATCGGGAGATATTTTCTCCTAATCAAAAAATTAAATATATGATTCCCAAGGCAGGTCAGCCTTGGTTTAACAAATGATATTTTTTATTTTTTTTATTTTTTTAAGAGGTCGACCTAGAAGAGAAGTCGCCTAGATTTGTATATATACAAGGTGAAGATCATTCATTTACACATCGATTCATTCTCTCAATTCAATTCGCACTTTCAAGAAGAAGTTTGCACTTTAACAGCAGATCGCCATATTTAGCAGCAGATCAGATTTCAAGGAGAATTATATCAAGGAGAGATTTCACTATTATTGTATCAAATTCGGCCTTGTGTTGGGCCTAAGTTGTAAGCAAATTTCTGCTCTTATTCTTGAAATATATAAGAGATATATTTTGTTGGGTTTTTCTCCCTCAAGGAGGGTTTCCCAGGGTATTTTGTTGTGTTCTGTTGTTCAGTGTTTTGTATTTCTGCTTATTTTCATTTCTGGTCTAAAACTAGCATGGTATCAAAGCGGGCTTAAGCAAGATCGGATCAGATTTGTTTAAGCAATCAAGTCATCTCCTTATCTAGGGCAGTCTATCAAAGTATCAAAAATGGTGAATGGAGTCAAGGTCGAAGATCGGCTTGATGGAGCATCATATTTCAACTCTTGGAAATTCAGAGTTCTCATTGCCTTAGAAGAAAATGATCTTCTAGATTTTGTGGAGAGTGATGTGCCCGAACCATCCGATGATGGAGAGAAAACTCAATGGAAGAAAAATGGCACGAAGGCTAGGAAGATCATGATAAACTTCATAAAGGATCATCTAGTTCCGATTATCTCCAAGATGAAGACAGCCAAGAAATGTTCGAAGCTCTACAAGGATTGTACGAGATCAACAATACCAACAAAGCCCTTGCTTTGAGGCAACAGCTCCATCATGTAAAAATAGCTAAAGGAGATTCAGTCATTTCTTTCTTCATGAAGATTTCGGATTTGAGAGATCAGCTCTGCACTATTGGAGATATAGTTGAAGATAGAGATCTGGTTATGCTGGCACTGAATGGTCTTCCTCAATCCTAGGAGCCCTTTATCCAAAGCATCAGTGGGAGATCTAAGTTGCCCAAGTTTGATCGTCTTTGAGGTGATTGCATTCAAGAGGAATCCAGATTGGCAACAAGAGGAAATGAGCGAAGCTCTCATAATGAAGAAAATCATGTCCTTGCTGCTCAAGCTTCCAGAAGGAAAGGAAGTGAAGGGAGAAGAGGCAATTTCAACAGGAATAGAGACAGAAAATCAGATTATGTTCCAAAACCAAAGAAGAAGAAGGACCTCTCTCACATTTAGTGTTTCAAGTGTGACAAGTATGGTCACTATGCTCGAGATTGCATATCAAAACCAAAACAACATGCTTCTACTACAGATGTTGATGATGTGTCACTGCAAAAGGAATCTAGAGACGACTTAGGTGGATTTTTGTTCATCTCCGCTCTTTCAAGCAATGTTCCAACTGACAATGACACTTGGTTGATAGATAGTGGTGCTTCACGACACATTACAGGATAGTGAGAGCATCTTACGGACTTGGTAGAAAGAGAAACCAACTTGCAAGTGATAATCGGAGATGATGCTTGTTATTCCGTAAAAGGAGCTGGGGCCACTTCTCTTCAGCTAGATTCAGGTATCCCTCTTCAGTTGAGTGATGTTTTGTTTGTACCAGGGATCAAAAGAAATCTTGTCTCCATTTCAGCTTTGGAGGACAAAGGGTACCAGGTTGCTTTTTCTTAAGGGAAAGTTCTTGCTTGGCCTAAGAACTCAAGTATCAAATCAGCTCACGTGATTGGTGTTCGTCAAGAGAGCCTATACAGACTTTCTAATAGTCCAGTTCAGGCATTATTGCACAACTCTATTAGTTCGAGTGAGCTATGGCACAGGAGAATTGCTCACTTACACTTTAGAGCTCTTCCATCTATGGAGAAGGTGGTTACTGGTCTACCAAAGCTCAGTCTGGAGCACGATGGCATTTGTAGAGGATGTGCACTTGGTAAGAATATCAAGAGTCCCTTTCATAATAGTGACAGTAGATCAAAGGGAATTTTAGATCTTGTTCATTCTGATTTGTGTGGATCAATGTTTGTGGCATCTTTGAGTGGATTTTGGTATTATGTGATTTTCATTGATGACTATTCTCAAAAGACTTGGATTTACTTTTTGAAATCTAAGGAGTCTGAAGAAGTACTTGATAGATTCAAAGAATTCAAGGCTCAAGTTGAAAACATGTCTGGGAAAAGGATTAAAGTTCTGAGATCAAACAATGGAGGAGAATACACTTCTGGAGGTTTTCGTAATTTCTGCATTGAGGCAGGGATCAAGAGGGAGTTTTGTGTTTCGTACAACCCTCAGCAAAGTGGAGTTGTCGAAAGAAAGAATAGATCCATAGTTGAGGCAGCCAAGGCTATGATTTATGATCAAGATTTACAAACCTTCCTATGGGCAGAAGCTTCCAGAACCGTTGTGTATGTTCAAAACAAAAGCCCTCATTGAATATTGGGAAACATGACTCCTAAAGAGGCCTTCACAAGTGCGAAACCTGAGGTTAGTCATTTAAGAATTTTTGGTTGTCCTGTTTGCATTCATGCGCCCAAGGATAAAAGATCAAAGCTAAAACCTTCAAGCAAGAAGGGTATATTTGTGGGATACAGTGAGTCTTCAAAGGCCTACAGAGTCTATATTCCAAGGTAGAAACAGATTGAGATCGGCAAGGATGTCTCCTTCAAAGAGGAAGTAGCCTTCAAAAGATCTAAAGGGTCTTTCATGGAGATAGACAGTGAAGAGCAAGAGACTCCTCAGGATATGGACATATCTCCTGATCATACTCCTGACATTCAAAGAGAGTCTAGCGAACCAGTCGAGCCTATTGATCCAATTGATCCTATAGAACCAACTGATGGGCCTAGAGATATTGTTGTAGGTCGGAAGAGGCCTCTATGGGCTCGACAAACTATGCAAGAGGCAGAAAAGTATGCAACTCCTCGAGGCACCTTTAGGGAAAGCAAGAGACCACAGAAGTTTCCAGGTTATGTGGCATTGATGAGTCACATCATTGATTCTGAGCCTTCTAGTTTTGAGGAAGCATCCAACCAGCAGGTATGGAGAGATGTAATGATAGAAGAATATCAGTCTATCATCAAGAATGATGTATGGGATGTTGTTCCGAGACCTGAAGGGAAATCAGTTGTGTCTTCCAAATGGCTCTACAAAATCAAGCATGCAGTTGATGGTAGCATTGAGAAGCACAAGGCGAGATTTGTGGCAAGAGGATTCCCTTAGAAGGAGGGAATAGATTATGAGGAGACATTTGCTCCTGTTGCTCGATACACTTCTATCAGGACAATTATTGCTATTGCATCCGCTAAAGGCTAGAAGTTACATCAAATGGACATAAAGACTTCATTTCTTAATGGTGTGATTGAAGAAGTGTACATTGAGCAGCCAGATGGTTTCGTGATTCACGGGAAGGAGTCTCATGTATGCAGATTGAAGAAGGCATTGTACGGCCTTAAGCAAGCACCTCATGCATGGTATGAAAGGATTGATCAATATTTGATGAAATTGGGATTCTCCAGGAATGATGCAGATTCCAATCTTTACTTCAAGGTAGTTGATGGTGAGGCTTTGATATTGGTTCTTTATGTTGATGATTTGTTTCTCACTGGAGTAGAGTATCTCATTGTCAAATGCAAGAAAGAGTTAGCCTTCAAGTTTGAAATGAAGGATCTTGGTCTTATGCATTACTTCCTGGGGCCGGAAGTGTGGCAAAGACCTAATGAGATTATTCTAAGTCAAGGGAAATACACTATAGACGTCTTGAAGAGATTTGGGATGATGGATTGCAAATCCATGTCTACACCTATGGAGACAAATTTGAAGAAGTTGAGTGACTCGGCAATTGGTTCAGATTTGGTAGATCCCACCATGTATAGACAATTGATTGGATCATTAATGTATCTAGTCAACACTAGACCAAACATTTGTTATGATGTGAGTGCTCTCAGTCAATTCATGTGTGAGCCAAGACAAATACATCTAGTTGTTGCAAAGCATATTTTGAAATACTTGCGTGGCACTGTGGGATATGGCTTGAGATATGCTTCCTGTGAAGATCTAAAGTTACAAGGCTATACTGATTTTGATTGGGCCAGGAGTGTAACTGATAGAAAGAGCACCTCTGGATGCTGCTTCAGTTTGGGGTCTGCCATGATTTCTTGGTGTAGCAGGAAGCAGACTTCTGTGGCACTAAGCACTGCAGAGGCTGAATATATTGCAGCATGTGTGGCAACTCGAGAAGCAATGTGGCTTCGAAAGCTTCTTGCAGGATTGTTTGGGCAAACATTGGAGCCGACTATGATTCATTGGGATAATCAAAGTTGTGTGAAGCTCTCAGTAAATCCAATGTTTCATGATAGGACAAAGCATGTAGAGATCAAGTATCATTACATCAAAGACATGGTGCTGAGGAAAGCAATTCAACTCAAGTACATTTGCACTGATGATTAGACGGCTGATATTCTCACCAAGCCTCTTTCTAGAGTGAAGTTTGCATATTTCCGAGACAAGCTTGGGGTAGTGGAGAATGTCACCCTTGCTGAGAGGGAGACTCAGCATCAGTGAGCCTTGCTATTATGCATATTTCTCTGAGACGGAGAAATATGAGGTGAAAGCCCTTGTACATCTCTGAGACGGAGATGTGGTTCTTTCCACACATGGGAGTAGCCATGGTGGACGTCATGTTAGGAGACTCCATGACAACATCACGTTGAGAGACTCTGTGATAAACTCTTTGTACTTGTGTTTTTCCACACATGGGAGTAGCCATGGTGGATGTCATGTTGAGAGACTCCATGACAACATCACGTCGAGAGACTCCGTGATGGATACTTGTACATGTGTTTCTTTCCACACATGGGAGTAGCCATGGTGGACGTCATGTTGAGAGACTCCATGACAACATCACGTTGAGAGACTCCGTGATGAACTCTTCTCCACAAATGGATGTCGCAATTGTGGGTGTCATGTTGAGAGATTCCATGAAAAGGATATCTGGAAAATACGTCCCTAGCTAAAAGGGAGTGTTAGTGTTTGTAGCATCAGGAGATATTTTCTCCTAATCAAAAAATTAAATATATGATTCCCAAGGCAAGTCGGCCTTGATTTAACAAATGATATTTTTTATTTTCTATTTTTTTTAAGAGGTCGACCTAGAAGAGAAGTCGCCTAGATTTGTATATATACAAGGCGAAGATCATTCATTTACACATCAATTCATTCTCTCAATTCAATTTGCACTTTCAAGAAGAAGTTCGCACTTTAGCAGCAGATCGCCATCTTTAACAACAGATCAGATTTCAAGGAGAATTATATCAAGGAGAGATTTCACTATTATTGCATCAAATTCGGCCTTGTGTTGGGCTTGAGTTGTAAGCAGATTTCTGCTCTTATTCTTGAAATATATAAGAGATATATTTTGTTGAGTTTTTCTCCCTCAAGAAGGAGGGTTTTCCCAGGGTATTTTGTTGTGTTTTGTTGTTCAATGTTTTGTATTTCTCCTTATTTTCATTGCTGGTCTAAAACTAATAGAAAACCCTTTCGAGAAAAAACCATCACAAAATATTTGTTTTTATTAATATGTAGGCACCAACCTACAAAAGACACCAATCTTCAATTACAAAAGTGAGCACCAACTCACAGCTAAGCACCAACCCAGTACATCACTAAAAATGAGAGGCACCAACCTTCACACTAACAAGTATAATATCTTTTTAATGGAAGACAAAAACAGCAAACCCCTTCTTTAAATCAGCTGCTTCAAAAATTGAACTTTATCTCTGCACTTATCTTCTTGACCAATTCTGCCCCTTACACCTTTCAAAAACTCTGTATTCATTCCTTTCAAATCTGCTTCTTTTCTCTTATGAATCTGCCATGAAAACTTCTTCACAACTGATTTTTTTGTCTAACTTCTTACTCAAAAAAAAACATAGACTATTGCATGCAAGTTCGTACTATATCTTTTTTCTTTTTCTCACTACACAAAAATATCTCCTTTTTCCTTTTTCATATGAAAAATATAGCATTAATCTCAGGGTTACCCGGGGGCGCGTCCCCCCTCCAAAATCCCCTGTCCCGGTTCCGGGGACGTCCCGGGTACTGGGGGACGGCTAGGGGACGGCAGGGGACCATCCCCCTTTTTTGAAAAAACTCAGGAAACGTCCCGGGGATGGGGGGACGGCGTTGACCAAATAGGGACGTCTGACCAGTCTCGGGGACGGAAGGGGGACGGCTGAGCCGTCCCTCAACTGTCTCGGGGACGGCCGGCCGTCCCCTACGTTTTGAAAGCCAAAAACATAAATTTTAAAACATGAAATTTAAAAAGGTCGGCCCTGCCTACATGGCATGTGTGGGGCCAAGTGTTTTAACTCTTTTATGAAGGGAAAAAAGCCTCTCCAAGCTCATTTTATTCATTTAATTTTGTTTGAGCAGCCAAGGGTTTGAGAGGAAAACAATTTACAGCCATTGACTCTGATTTTGATGCGGTTATGAGAGATGATTAGGGGCAGCAGTGCTCTTTGTTTTTTTTGTATTCATTATTGACATCCGATATTGTATTTTGATTTTCATAACAAACTTTAAAACTATATGGCAGCAATGTAGCCTTTGGGCATTTTGATATAAGTTTATAAATTATAACTTGGAGGTTGTTTTATGATTTGTGTAACTGTATGTTAATTTTGAATGCGTATTGACTATTGACTTTGAGTATTGGCATAATGTTGAACACAAATGTTATATGTTAATGTTCTATAATGTGTATCATGCATGCCTTATTCATGTTATCTATTAAATATTTAAAATTTCCCTATATTTTTTAAATTTTCCCTATATTTTTATATAGCTGTCCCATGCCGTCCCTAATTTTGGCCTCAAAAATCGGAAACTTGGGGACTCGTCCCACCGTCCCCTGCCGTCCCCGTCCCGGAAACTTGGGGTAACCTTGATTAATCTCTTTCTAAAAAAATAAAACCATATGGCATTTTTTTTTAAAATGATATAGCGCTTTAAGGAGAAAAGCCACAAAAAAAAAATTGTTTTTTTTGTTTTTAGAAATAGATCCTTTTTTTTAAGAAAAACAACTCCATTTAGCATGCATCGGTGGTTATCTTTTTGCATGTTATCTTTGTGCTTTCTTTTTGCATTGCTTTCTTTTTCCTGTTTTTAGCAATAGATCTTCAAATCTGATTTTTAGCTGCATGCTATCTTTATGCTTTCTTTTTGCATTGGTTTTTTTTCAAAAATAAATCTTCAAATCTGATTTTCAGTTGTGGCACTTTGTTTTATCAACAAATCTGATTGTCTAATTTGAGCCACTTTGTTTTATCCAATTATCCAACTCCATGCTTTTATTCTATCCATAAGTGGCGCCAATGGGGAATATATCGTTGCATGTCTTTTATATATTGTTGCATGTTTTTTATATATTGTTGCATGTTTCCTTTGACATCAATGACAATATTCTAACAACCTCCCCCTTTGTCATTGATGGCAACTTCAAACTTTCTAAACTGCTCCCCCTATCTCCAATTCTCCCCCTTTGACATCAATGGCAAAGGAATTATCTACTACTCTAAAACTTATATATTGTTGCATGTTTCCTTTGACATCAATGACAATATTCTAACAATCTCCCCCTTCGTCATTGATGGCAACTTCAAACTTTCTAAACTGCTCCCCCTATCTCCAATTCTTCCCCTTTGACATCAATGGCAAAGGAATTATCTTCTATTCTAAAACTTCTTTTTCACAGAGCTGAATGATATGACAATAATCAGCTCTCTCTGAGACTAGACTTCTTCTTAATGATTGGAGGAGAGTGATATCACTGCCAACTTCTTCCTCAGGTACTCAAAGGTTAACTGTGGAAGTGGCTTGGTGAAGATATCTGCAATCTGTTCTTTAGTGGAAACAAACTCCAACTTTACCTGCTGATCGGCAACTTGCTCTCTTAAAAATAATACTTAATCGGAATGTGCTTTGTCCTAGAGTGCATGACTAGATTCTTGGAAATGTTAATCGCACTCGTACTGTCACAAAAAATAGAGATGAGATGTTTATACTCTACCTTGATGTCCTTAAAAGTTTGCTTCATCCATAAAACCTATGTGCAACAAGAAACTGCTGCAATGTATTTTGCTTCGGTTGTAGACAAAGAAATACACGCTTGTTTCTTACTCAACCATGAAACAAGATAATCTCCTAGAAAGAATGCACCTCCACTCGTACTTTTTCTATCATCAATGTTGTCGGCCCAAACTGCATCTGTGTATGCTGTGAGGGTGAAATTTTCAGCTTTTGGATACCACAATCCAAAATCCACAGTGCCCTTAAGATATTTGAATATCCTTTTTACTACAATTTTCAGATTTTTATGCTATTATCACACAATTGTTGCAGATATAAAAAGTCGTGATATATTGATTTCTCCAAGATGTTTTACAATGGATTATGAAAAGGCTTATAAAGTAATTCATTCCCATACTAACTTCCTCAAACTTCCCTACGGAAAACTAACTCCCAACAACTAACATCTAAATCCTAACTTATCATTATTTATTTGTTAACTGTTACAAACCATTATTTATTACAAACTACTAACTTTACTATAGATGTAATATAAAATCCCGACATTCAAGGAGGCATGCTGCTTGACATTTATAATGCATTGACATTCGATGAATTTCTCATTGTGTCATGCTTAATTCATTTATGTTATTTTTATTTTGTTATAATTCCTAAACTGTCATATTTATAAACATGAGTTTTTCATTTCTATAGCTTATGTTTTATATAATCTTGAGGCTCACAGTCCTGTCAAACATCAAGTTTTGTGGGCTGTCTCCAATTATCCCCAAAACATGTTCCTCAATCTTGATGCACCTAAGAAACAGTGAAACTTTTAATCTAACAAAACAATGTAATCTAGTCTTTCATTATAAATAATAACTCGGAAATCAATTTGTCACTTGTCCCTAGACACTATTAAGCTATGTTTATCTGATCAGAGACAATATTTCCACAGTCCATGTAATTGAAATCAGGAATGCTTCTGGATGCAACTGTGTTGTATTAACATTTTGGATCATACTCCATGATCCATCATCAGGATGTCGAGAGAAAAAAAAATTATGTTTATCTGAATTTCTAGGAAGAGGTGATGTGTTTTCCCAACAGCAAAAGAAATTCTGGATTTTGGGTAAAACGAACGGACAGCTTGAAGATGGTGAATTCTTTTTAATATGATACAAGAAAATTATTAAAAAAAAGCATATTTTATATCTTACAAATTGCATAACTAAATTGTTATACATCATTAAACATTCTGAAGAGTTGAAATTCAAATAGCATTAAGAGACATTCAACATTCAGCATTGACCATTGAAAACTGAAATCAAAATTTATGTAAGCATAGAAATACTAGGAAATTATAAACAAGAATATTTGATTGTTTAGCATAGAAATACAAGTAGGAAATTATAAATATGAATATTTGATTGTTTGAAATTTTGAATATTATCATGATCATGAAAATATCTGTCCGAAAATGATCCCCTTTTGCTTTTCAAATTTTACAAATAATGTTATTTTTTCTGCTTTTATAACAATTGTTGTCTTGGGGATATTTTCCAGCAGATTGTTAACATCCTTCAATGTCTTGGAATTTCAGGACATCCTCATGTACCCCCACTAAAACAAGAAACATCATTGGGATGCCAAAACGAATTCTGAAACAAATCAGGGCATGAAATAAAAAAAGCAAAAAAATGGTGATGCAGGAGATCAATCCTTACAGAATAGCCCTAAACGGCAGGGAACATGGCCCCATGGAACAATGCTATTAAAATTTTGATATTCTTTTGTGCCCATCTAGCATATAGGAGCATCAATAACAAATAGCTATTAATATTATCTTCTAGCAATATAGACCTCTTGTGGAGCTTTGATCCTAAAATTTACTACAATTCTCCTTGTCCGTTGCTATAGTACATATCTCCAAGTATCAACAATGTTACATGTCAATATGAGATGGTCTTTATATTTAAACAACTCAGAGTTTTCGCCTCATTTTCATGTAATATACTACATTACTAGAGACCAACAAACTTATGGGTAATATATTATATTGCTGGAGACCAACAAACCTATGGAGTACATAAATGGTAGATAGAAACAAGAAAATTATATTCATTAGTTAACTGTTAGTCTACTCTTGAGTTTTAAAGTTTTTATTACAAAATGATCCTTTGTAAACCAGTAACAGATTCACTTTTTGGATGGAAAGTGCAGCACTTCTTGTCATATATTCTTTGATATTTGTAAGCCATTCAATTAAAGGAATCAAATCATAAACCATTACAGTTACCTCGCGATTGGGTACAAGCTGGAGAATCCGTGCTGTACCTATGCGTCCTCTCAAACTCTTCGCACTTGTCTCATCAAGATTCTCCATCAGCCTTTCATCCAAAATATTTATATCCTGTACCATCTCATATGATATTAGGTTCTTCGGGCAAAATAGAATGAGACTTTTGATGCACCATTTATATATAAAATGTAATCTACCTATTATAAAAATTGCAACCAAATATTGGCTTTAAAGAACTGATTCTAAATCATGATCTGACAGCAAATAATTGAATGATTGTACATTAGTAGCTTCTAATTAAATTACCAAAAAATCAAAAACACTTCTGTCCATAAGAATGAGTAAAAAGAACTAAATCCCACTCATGCAAATGCTCTGCCATACCATTGTACGTCTACAGAAAAAAAAATGAAATTTCAACAACCAGACCTGATAGAAGAGTTTGGCAAATGACTAAAATCAGATACTACAAAAACAATTCCATAAAATTAAAATCATAGTTCACATATTCAGCCTCAGCAAACAAAACAATTCTAACTTGGCAAAACTCTCTTAAAAGTATAGTTTTTTATGCAAAAAATGTAATATCCCTTGCTAGTTCTGACCACAAAATGCTGAATATATTCTCAAAGAATATTGTCAAACACTTTGCACACAATGTCTGAACTTGCTGATATGAATTTTTGTTTGTTTGATTATGAGTTTGAATGCTGCAAATGATGTTTTTAAATGCTTCTAAAGATGCAAGATAGACTAACAAAGTCTCAGCAATGCTATGCCAACTAATTTCTACCTTTACATGCATATAGGTGACTGAAAAAGTGCATCTACAGCAATAAGGAATTATGTCAAACATTTATCATGCATCCTAATGATTGAAGTGTTCATCTACAGCAGTTAGACATTTATTCAAACACTCGGCATGCATCCATAACAAAGTACAAGATGACAAGTAGATGATATGCAAGACTCCTCCTATTATGAATCAATATGCATAAGCTGATTACAATATGGCAAATATACATGCAACTCTAATCTCCTTCTCAAACTTAAACTTGACTGAAACTATATCTTCATACTGTTGCAGCATTACATAAGCAATCTGATTGAGATGTATGACTGTAATTACTTTGCCAATGAGCTGATCAAATCAGCAAATGATCTAATATGGAATTATGCTCCTAAATGCAATACAATAAAGAAAGGTGGAACCTGTTACAAAACTGCTGCCAACACAGAATGATTCGATTCTCTTCACACAAGCTGATTTTGGCCTCCACAATGCAGCGCCTTGCCTTCTAGGTATCCAATGATGCTTCATGAATTTTCTCAGATTTTTATTTGCCTTCTTTTCTCAAAATCGCCCCCTTCAAGAGTGCCGCCCCTGCTCTGGAATAAATCTTCAGATAACAAATTATTGGCAGCTCCAAACAATGATCATTGTCTTCAAAAATCAATGCCTCTCATCATGGATTGCAGCGCCTCAATACTCAAGAGAAAACGACCCCTTCTTAGCATGATATAATGCAAATTGATGGTATCCAAATCTGAAGTATTATGACTGAAAGTAGTATCTGCAATAAGCATAAATCGATTCCCTACAATGCAAAATCGTCCCTCACCAAATGAATGCAAATCAGCAATCCAAATATCCAATCTCCTCAAAATCAAATTGTCTCAATTTGGCCCTTGCCACAAAATTGAAGCAATGTGAAAAACTGAAATATCTTTCACCCAAATGGCTGCAACCCTTCAATAGATAGTTTCACTACCTCAGTTATGCAAATCAATGGGAGTTACCATTCCCCTAGATCTCCAATATAGTCTGCAGAAACCCAAGGCTTCTCCACCACAAGCATATCAAAGTCAAGTATCAACTGTCTTGGATGCCTAGAAGCTTGGCTGGCCCCTCTTTATACTTTTTCAATCCATCTTCAAAAAGCTTCTAGAATTTTTATTTTTATTTTTTTTGTGACTTTATGATATAATATTTTATTTAAGTCACTTTATTAAATTAATTAAATATAACGTTACTTTATAATATTTATTTATTTAATAACCTTACAAATAATTAATTTAATTATTTATCTCCCTTATTACTCCCAATCCAACTGAGTCCAGGAAACCATCAACCACAAACAACATCAGGCGAAAATGGGGACATTACAAAAAAATATATCAAATGAGTCTAGTAGGGGGTTGGGGTAGCACCCCTAGCAGGGGTCTAGGGGCAACACCCCTTGCAAGGATCCGGGGCCAAAGCACCTAGCAAGGTCAAGAGGGTAGCGCCCCTAGTGGGGTTCTAGGGTCAGCGTCCCCGGTGGAGTCAAGAGGCAACACCTCTTGCAAGGATATGGGCCCAACACACCCAGCAGGGTCAAGAAGCAACGCCCCTAGCAGAATCCTATAGTACAAGGCGGTGTCAAGGAGTGGAGCCCCTTCCACCAAGCCCAAATGAAGGCTTTCAAGACCACACAAACATTCATAGTGCATGCCATTTTCATAATTTTTAAGAAGGCAAAAAACCATGTATTTTGAGTATGAAAATCATATTTCTGCCCTGTGACTCACCAAGTTTCTACAAGTACTCGTCACCTTTTTTCCCTATGACTCATTGAGAACTTGTCCTCCAAAGACTGCAAATTAACTTCAAGAGTACTCAACCAGGGAAAAATTCCACAAGTACTCGATGAGTTTGTATACTATGCTTACAATGATAAAACTCGATGAGATTTAAGTCATTATTATCATTATTTATTTGTACTTACATCCATTTTAGTCCATAGACCAAACGATTCCTAGAAACTCACATTACTCGAGTACTTGTGAATTGCTAACTAGACCAAGTAACTCACCCATTTACTTGTAGGTGAGTCTCAACAAGTGGGAGGCAAGAGGCTCAAACTCACAGCATACTCATGAGCTGCAAACTAGGTATAGTAACCCACCCATTTACTTGCAGGCAAGTCTCAATGAGTTGCATGCTCGAACTTGTGGCAAGTTTGAGTCTACCACTTGGCCCTGCATTTGAAACACATTCTACACACAATAGCATACTAAAAATATGATTTTTGTCTTTATAAACCATCCAAACCCTCACTTCTTTCTCATACAGCAATCCTTTGCCCTTAAGCCCTTCTTGTAGTAATTTTAGGCAATTGTGGGAGAGAGATTTACAAGATTTTCAAAGATCTTTCAACTATGCTTTTTTTACATTTCTAAATTTTTCAAAGCAATTGAAAATGTAATTTTACATGTACATTCATGTTTTACATGCATTTGAATTGATCTACACCAAATTGGGTTCTATTTTTTGAAATTTGTGCCTTTTTTCAAAGCCATATTCTACTACTTGTTATTTTTTCAATGCTAGGGTTTGCAGCAAATAAATTTGTTTTTTACTTTTCAATGCCAAGGTGTGTACTTTGTATCCAATGGTAACAGGAAGTGGAAGTGGATGCTAAAGCATTGGAAGAAAGGATGTTGTTAGAAGCATGTCACACCAAGGCCAACCATGGGATTGATCATTTATAAGTTTGCAATTATTGTGGATTGAAAATGATTGGAGGCATCAATCACCTTAAACACCACCTTACACAAATTATTGGCCACAATGTCAAATGGTGTCTAGACATTGAGCCCAAGTTTGTACAATAGATAGATGTGGCCTTCACTTTGAAAAAGAAAAAAAATTGGAGTAGATGAGGGCAGTTGCAGCCATAGCAACAGTGATGAATCCTAACATGACCCAAGAATCAAACACAAAAATAGATACAAAGATTGTGGGCTCCTCTCGTTGTCCACAAATTTTGTTACATCCCAAATTGTGACGTTACTATTTGCCATTACTAGATAGAGTAAATGAGAATCCTGGAGATGAATTAATGATGCTTATACCTTGTTTTCAATATGAATGTTGTTTCATTTGATGTTATTCTTGGTGAAATACTACATAAAGGAGAATACAAGGTTATTGATTTGTGAATAATCTAACTTTTGAAATGTTTCATGTATAGTGCTTGTTTTGAGCATATGACTCCCGTTGTTGTGTCATGGTGTGCCGGTAAGAGGACCATTCCTCCAGGCGGAGGAGAAATATCACTCGGGGAGGAGCTTGGTCGGGTAAACAGTAACGAGTACCAATTGAGCATACACACACATCCTTTAGACTGAGTAAGCTAAGTCAATTTGAGTTATGGCTAACTCATCCGTAGGCTTGTTTGTTGACATTAGGAGTTTTATCTACTTCTAAATGCATGAATAAGTGATGCTTTCCTGTGTAACTATATATTGATTATGTTATTAGTTAGGAGGTGGGCGTGAATACATGTATACAGTATATACACGTATCCATAAGTATATTCATGTCGATACAAACATATGAGAGCAAATGGACAAGCCCGTACGAGTACATCAATATAAATACATTTATGAATACGTATACATAGAGGAAAATATACAAGCAAATATACATGTATGCATACCCACAACCAACCTGATGTATATACGTGAAAATTAATAATATTATGTTGACACTGCCTCGGAATTTACATATACACATATATACACATATACATAGGTACGTATAATGAAAGTATGTTGACTGGCTCGCAATATACGTACTTTGCAATTAAATATGTATGTGTGTTTATATATATATTTAATATTATATAAAGTATATATATAATATAGTTTTTACAAAATATATATATATATGTATATAAGTTATTTAAATTATTAAATTTAAATATATATACATAGATATATATTATGTAAAATAAAGCTATACTATATACATATTAATATAATAAAATAAATATATAAATATATGTTGCTGCTCTTTGAAATAAAGGATTGGAAATTGATAAAGTTTCAAAAGGCACTTTATTTAAATACCATAAAGAGTAGAATGGAAATCGAAACTTGGAAATAAGAGACTTTATTTTGTCAAAGTTAAATATTTCTTTGAAACTATAGAAGTCAATTAACTCTTTGAAATAAAATAATATGTCTTTAAATGGAATCGAATATCTTTGGCAAATCACGCCAAGCAGAAATATTTCATTTCAAACTATGTGAAACTTTAGAAAGGGAAATAAAATGAAATGAAGGAAATTCCCGTGAAGAACAAACACGCGATTGGAATTCTCACGCCATGACCAAGTCAAGCGAACTTGGCTGAAGCTGGATATTTGGCACTCAAACCCCATTTAATGGCAACTTGGAATGCAGGCCTACTTGACCTTTTCATCCTTGTTGAATCATCAAAACAAACTACTGAGTTTATGCGCCTAAAACTGAAAACGCCCATAGGTGTCAAGGTTGTGAGTTTTATCTATCCAATGTTGAATTTTTCTGCATTTGTTGTCATCAAAGAAGATCGAATCACCTCCTTGATTCGCCACATTGCAAGTTTGAAACATTCTGAGACTGTCTAGCGTTTTTCTTACCATATAAAGCCGCCTGTTCACTCTTTCAATTCACCAATTCACAATTCGGGTTAGGTTTTCTCTGGAGAACTAAATCATATATTCTGAGAGTTTTCAAAATTATTTCTAAGAGTTTCAGCATTATTCTTTTTGAATAAAAGTTTATGAGAGTGTTCTACATTATATTCTGAGAGCATAATTCACATTGACAGAGAATCATTTCTGTCATTCACCATTTCTGAGTTTAACAGTGAGGGGCTGAGATTGTCTTTCAGCTGTGTATAAGAGTTCATTATCAATAAGAGGGTTGGCTGGAGGTCTTTGCTGGAGGCTAAAAGTGTTGCAGACTCAATCTAGATTATCATCTGTGGAAAGCATAAACCATGCATGCTATTATTCTTTCATACTTTAGAACGAATTTCTAAATAAAAGTCTGAAATTATATCTTCTGAATGTACAAGGATAGGGAGTTGTAATTAGTTCTATTCTTCATACTTTAGAACGAATTTCTAAATATAATTCTGAAAGAATAACTACTGATTATGCAAAGATTTGGAATTGCTTTTAGTTCCATAAACAAGGAGTAATTTGTGATTTAAAGAATGGTATTGCAAGATTACTACTGGTTGCACCTGCTTGCATTAGTGTATGAATTACACTAGGATCATAGATGCATTAATGAGTGAATTATATGTATGAACTCCATATAAGGAGTATATGTTTTCAGGTAGCTATTAAATACTAGGGAAGAAATGAGGGTGTTTAATAAGGTACCGATCACAACAAGTTAGTTGATTAACTTAGTCAAGATAATGAAACTCCTAGGATGAAGATGTCTAGTTTAGGAGGAAAAATTGTGAGTACTTGTTAAGCTGACCTCCTTTCTAGTAGTTAGCTTGATGTAGGACGTCTAGGGTACGGACTACCCCGAATAGACCAATCTACGCGTAGTGTAAGAAAGCCTTAATGCAAATCGGCCCTGAGTAGTGTTTATGATAGATAGATGACCTTCATTCGAAGTATTGAATGAGAATACTTTGGCCAAAGCAGTGAAATGTACAACATCCACTAAAGTGTGAGATAGTTGAGACTACACTGTCAATTCATTGTGATCCCGAAGTACATACTAGTTCAAGAGATGCCGTATGCACATGACCTAGTTATGTAGGAACACAGCACTATGCTCAGTTGGTAATCGTTAAAGGATACCCTACCAATCTCTTCTTTGAAGGGAGGGCCATCTATCTAACGATAGGTGTGCGGGGGATGCATTATAAGTCTGTGGTTGGTGGAAAAGCACCCGAGTGATGTTTCTCCTCCACAACAAGCGGCCGATGTACCAAGATTTGAAAGGACGGACTCCTGGACCTTCTTACTACTATTTGTTCTAAAGCTCAGTGGAGCTATGTTTGTTAAGGTATGTATTCTTGTTTCATGTACTTGTGAAGTTATTATATTGAAATGGAATCTTTATTGTAATTTGATATGGCATCTAGTTCATGTATTATCAATAAAGAAAAGGAAAAATTTTATTGCAATGTCATGTTAACACATTTACATACTTGTAGGATGTAAAATATGGAAATTTTAATTTTACCGAAGGGTCGGGTTGTTACAAATTCACAACACATCCACTTCATTGAGTTCCAACTGAATGCAGTCACTAGGATTTTCTGTTACACAAACACATTGGGTTCCACTTCACTTGAAGGTATAGGTTGGAACAAGGAAAAGCATGACAAGGCAAGTACAACTTGTGCGAAATTTTTGTACTGCAACAACCTTCTATTCAACATGGTAAAATACCATATTGGGAGAATTTGGTCGCAACCTTGACCATTGCGAAGAAAGGATTCAAGGTGCCTAGCCCACAAAGCAATGGCAAATACAATGATGATTGTGGAAGAGTAGAAGAAAAATTGGCACAAGAATGGATGCACAATATTATTAGTTGGGTGAACAAAAGGAAGGAATTGGACACTCATCAACTTTCTCGTGACTTCAAATAGTTAGATGATGTTCTTGAGGTCCATCGATGCCTCTAACAAAGTAAAGAATGGTGAGAATCTAAGTCAAATGTTGTAGGAGGTTGTCTTAGAGATTGGCATAGAAAATGTGGTCAATGTTGTGACAAATAATGCAGCAACATATGTGACGGCAAGGAGACTAGTTAAGGAGAGACAGCCAACTCTTTTTTCAAGCGCTGCCCATTGCCTTGATCTTTTGTTGGAGGACATGGCCAGCCTTGATTTGGTGAAATTTGTGGTGGACAATGCCAAGAACATCACCAAGTACATCTACAATCACCATGGGGTGCTTAGCTTGATAAGAGATCACAACAAGGGTAAGGAGCTTGTGCAAGTGGGTACCACATAGTTTGCGACTAACTTCATCACATTCTAGAGCATCTATGGTTTGCCAATACCTTTGAAGTAGATGTTTGTAACTTGTAAGCCAACAATGGATGGATTCTTCTTTTTCAAAGAAGATATGTTACACCCCTCAAAACTTTCTAGTAACAAGAACACAATTTTCATGATTAAGGCCAACTTAGCCTTATAGGGTTTCATCTTGGGCCAACCCAATCTCATAGGATTTGATTTTGGGCTGACCAAATTAAAATTCTGAGGAAAATATTTGGGTAAGGTCATTTTTTATTCACATTCATTCACCCTTTCCAGCTGAATAAAGGCAGTGAACAGCAGATTCAGAATTCAAGGAGCAGAATCAGCTACTTGTTTCTCTCTACAGCACAATGACAACTGTTTCAGCAGCTAACAGAAAATGGCAAAGTTCTTTAAATGCCAAGACAACTTGAATGCAGCCAAGAGACATGAAGTGGGCGCCCATCACCTTTATGGTTGGTAGAGACTCTTATAGTGTGTGCCTAGGGTGACCCAGTCACATGCAATCTCCACCTAACACATAAAACTTGGTTTAAGTCCTCCAAATCTCCACCCAAGTAATGCAAGCACACTTTGTTAGTGGTTTAGCCATCACTGATCCTGGATCCATGCTTAAGTCATAAAGATTGGCAGGAGCAGATTTAAGTTCTGCCAAGGACAAGTTAAAAGTGGCTAATTCGGAAGAGGGGCCCAACTTATAAGGTTTTGCCATGTTTTTTTTTCGAAAAGTGGTGACAATGATACATTATTCCACCCAAATCTCCAACCAACATTCAACATAACCTTGGCACACTTTTACCCTGGCCTAACCATCAAAAATATCCACTTAAGTGAAGGAAAAGGTGGCAGAAATGAGCCTGGCACATGCCTAACCTAGCTCTGCCATAGTAAAGTTCTGCTCAGCAGCACAGACATGGTTAAGTTGACAAAAATCTCCAGCCATGATGGCAAAGGTAAGTGAGGAGTGTACCCTAAATGTTTCTACCCAGTTTTAGATGTTTTTGACATAAGAAGTGGCAAAAATGACTGAAATATCCGCCTGGCTCAGGTCCTAAAAAGTTCCAACTTGGTCTTAAGAAGAGTGGGCAGACAGAGAAAGGATGCCTACCTAGGATTTCAGCTTCCATAGGCAACCAAGACCATGTTTTCAATCACCAGTGGCAGCAATTGTTCAATTATAATTTATATACAATGGCAGTTTATCACAACCTCGATTTCAAGCATATATCAATAATGAAACAGTGTGAACAGCAGAGTTTTTGTCCTTGCAACATCATATCTTTTGATTTAAAAATCAAGGGCAGTGTTGAGATTCAGTTGTGCAGCATTAGGGCTTTCCTATTGAAAGAATATTGCCATAGCTTTTCCTTCATTTTCAATCAGCAGGACATCAGTTTTCAGAAAAACCCTCATCAAAGGTGTTTAAATATTCCAAGGCACCTTTAGGGTTTGGAACAAGTTTGCTTGTAAAAATAAAGTATTTTATAAAGGTTTTCAGATTTTATGAAAGGCTTGACACTTGGGTTTTTCTAATGCAATCCATCATGGGTTCAACCTCCTAGGGTTTCATGTATGTTGTCTTGTGATCAGTATCCTAACGTTTCAAGGAAAGTTTCAAATCATTTGAAGGTGTATCAACATATTGCTCCAACTATTTGAGGTGTCATCTATTGCGTAATGAATTGATGGAGTTATCAATAGATTTACGGTGGTTAGAGTTTCAGACTCAAGTGTTTAGCATATCATCATGCTATGGTTTCAATTCTTCAGAAGGTCCATCAAGTTTCAAATCATAGATTGCTTCATAATCCTAGAGGTCACTCGTGAAAATTGCTATTTTGAGCAAACGCTATTCTCAGTTGTGGCTATTTCCAAAGTTTTATTCCAAGTGATGGATGCACCTATTTTTAGGCCACTTTAATTAATTTATTTTATTAGTTGTTTTAGGATAGATTTGCTTTAATTTCTTTTCTTTCTCTTTTCTTGCAACTTTTGGAGAGATTAGCTTTAAAGCATTTTTGTAGGGATTTTTAATTGTTATCCTCAAATCCCTAAAAGTTATTCATTGTAACCTATAAATAAGTGCCTTAGGCACAAGGCAAGGGGAATGATAGTAGAAGTTATGCTTACCCTACAAAAATTGTCATTCAAGTGTTGAATTTGAGATTTATGTGTGACTAGCATGTTTGGTTTTTATGGTTTGAATTAAAGTGAAGAATAGTGTTAGAATTTGTATCAATAATGTGATAAATCTTAGTTGTAGGTTTGTATGCATCTGTGTAGTGTTCCAGCATTTTTAATTGCTGGTAGCCATAGGTTGTTCTGAACTCTAATCGCTCTGATTTACTAGTTTTCTTCTGTAAACACACATTTAGAATAACTTGTCAGTACAAACATAGGAAACTCTAATTTGGAAGCAATAAGACCTTAAGAGAATGAATGTGTGTGTGTGTGTGTGTGTGTGTGTGTGTGTGTGTCCAGATCTGATTTAGAACTGTTACAGTTGTTACAAATTGTTGGCGTAACAACTAACACCTCTGGAGTAGAAGTTGTTATGAACAGCCTATGCACACTACGCAATGAGTGCTCTTCAAATTATGGAGGGGAAGCTCCCTCGTTGTGCTTTGACAAATGTACTTTGCAAAGGAAAAATAAGCTAAAACTATGTCCTGTCTTTTTGTTTCAGCTGCTAGAGGCACAAGGCTTTCTTGAAAGAACTTACACGTTGCAGCTGAGTTTTCTCTGGTTTCGCAAATCAACTAAACTACAACTTATATCTATCCAATCTCCTCAGGAAAACAGAGCAAGAGGAAACGGAGCAAGGTTTGACTAACTGACGATAAACGGGTTTAGACTCTCTACTTGAGGGCAAGGTGGCACAACTATCATCTCAATCTAAACCAGCTTATTGGGCACAACAGATTTAAGACTTTACCAAGACAATTTTATGGAACCCTATGTGGCATAACACTCGATCGAAACAGCAAAGTCTTCACAAAACAGCCTTTATCTTTATAATCTCACGAAACCCTATGTGGCATAACCTTCGATTATATTGATAAAGATTCACAAAACAGATTTATCGCTGCAACTTCTCGAAACCCTATGTGGCATAACGATCAATCACAATGGTAAATTAACACAAACAGCCTTATCACTTCAATCTCTTGGAACCCTATGTGGCATAACAATTGATTTCAATGATAAAGATGCTCAAACAGATATATCTAAACTATGGAAAGAATTCAGCATTACAATCTTTCGAAACCCTATGTGGCATAACAATCAATTGCAATAGTGAAGACACATGAACAAGTACCAAAAAGAGCAATATTGAGGGCAAGGTAGGCGCAGCATATATTTCTCTCTCAAGCAAAAGTTATTTACAAATGAGCATAAAGCTCTTATTTATATACATCAAGGTGTAGGGAACCCTAAAATCACCTTGTGTCATCTACATTCTCCAATGCATGCAAGCTATGCAAACCCTAATTAAATGAAACTATACGGTCGGGAAACTACCCTCGTTCGCTGAAACATCTAATCTAAAAATGGACAAATGCGGCATGCACGTCCTTATTGAAAGCAAGTTAACTGGAAGACTATCATCAGTTAACGAAAACCCTAAAATCAAACTCCAAGTGTGAAAGGCGAGTCTCAGAATAGATATGCATGTGATAACAACTTCGAGTTAACTGGAAAGGGTAACACCCAGTTCAACTCGTGTGTGTAATGTCTATCCTGAGAGGCGGGAACTGAAGTTCACTATGTGTGATCTCGAGCAATCAATCCCTCAATGAGATTGTTAACTGTATCACTATCTGGAGCGATGAGACTCTGACGAAGAATGCTATGTCGATGCAGCATGTCCTCACCAGCTGTGATCTGAGACTGAAGTTCCCTTCTGCTTCTCGTTGCTTCATCGAATAATGCTGACATGACTGTAAGTTGAGTAACCTTACAGCCATCTGTCTCTCCACTGAAAATGATATGAATGAGTGCCTGAAGCTCTGACTGAACATCGGTAAGCTCCATGTAGGCACCACCCTCGATCTGATAACGGCACGGTAAGCGAGACACAAGAGTCCTCACGAACCGGAGTGCACTAGTGACGTGCTCTCTACTCTCAGCCAACTCTGATGCCAAGCTGTCCTCTATCTTTGCTCTGAAAACCAACTGTGTCTTCCAAGAGTAGATAGCCTCTCTGTCTTCTGCATCTGTGACTGTGTCATAAGCCAAACTCAGGTGAGCAATCATAATTTCATCCTTGGGTTTGTTAATAGCCATATCCCGTTCCTCATCCTGAAGACAATACGGAGCTCTCGTGCATTGTACCGCAACTGATATAACTCTGTAAGCATAGTACGGCCTCTAGCAACGAAATCTTCCTCCCATTCCTCCAAACGCTTGCCATATGCAACTAAGTGATTGAGCTGACTTTGCTCTACTAGTGGCTCAAGCATCGGTGGGAGTGTGTTGATGGCTTCTGGTCTGTGCACAAGGGTAGAAATGTACTGACGAAGCTGTCTGATTTCAGCCTTGAGGGCTGCTTTGTCTTCTCCATCCTTTAGTATTCTGTCCCTGGCACTGTCTGTAGCAACTTGAAGAAGATCAACCTGAGTCTGGCGTGTGCTGCGACCAAGGTTGACTGTGATAACTTCAAAATCCTGAGACTCTAATTCAGCCAAGTTCTTCCCCTGTGGAGGTATGGCAGTCTCAATGACAACCTCCATGTCAGTGTTTCTCTCTACATGAACCATATTCTTAACCCTCTTATCTGGCGCATCTTGGTAGATGTCATCGAAATCAGAATGATTGAGAACATAAGATGGTTGCCTCCTCTTCCTTCCTAGCTGAGCTTCGACCCAAGATTGATCTCGGCTAATGCTACTAGAAGGGTCTGCACTAGCGACAGGAGGTACTGATGAGAGTGAGTGTGTAGAGGACCCACTGCGAGGTGGAGAGTCTAAGTCCAATTCAATGTGAATTGGGACTGGTGAAGGCTCTG
>VDFB02062361.1:0-24121 GCA_007258455.2 Sequoia sempervirens
ATGAACATGAAGTACAACTGATCACTAGAACATCTGCACTGCAGAAAGCTGAGAAGACAAGACGCAGATGGGGAACCCAACGGGTGCGGAGCACGTTCCACCCAACCATGTGAATTACAAGTAACTCACCCCCCGTGCTCAGAGGTGACGAGGAAGTGAACCCGACCATGAATGTCAACTGACTCAACAACATGATACAGAACAAGTACAACTCAAGTATGCAATGCACAGCCATCGATGTACTCAAATCACATAACAAGTTAAACCAAGAAACTCATCACGATAACATGAAGTAATATCACTTAACAATCATAAATCAAATTCACAAGAATTCAAAGAAACATCACAAAGAGATAACATCCAGAAGAACCGAACCAACACCCAAAATACAATCCCAAATAAATCAGAACCAATATAAAGAACACGATTCCATAATAACTCTGAATCAACCATTCAATACACCATTCCAATAGGCAACAAGAACAAGTCAGACGGGTGTCAAGTAGGGAGGGTCATCGCATAACTCTCATGGGATCCCCTGGCTCTTCCTCCAACTGAGGCGCCGTCACCCACCTATGGATCCCCTAACCCTATAATCAGAACAACATAATAATAACAATATCTAGAGGCAACAAGAAACAAGAACAACAAGGATGTCTAGTGGAGAGTGTCATCGCATAGCTCTCATGGGATCCCCTGGCACTTCCTCCTAACCGAGGTGCCGGCACCCATCTATGGATCACCTGGCCCTTCCTCCTACTGAGGCGCCGACACCATAGGTTAGCTAATGCGGAGCCGATAATCTCTCATGAAGACGAGACTACGACTTTGCCGACCACGGCCTACTCAGTCTATCACTAGTCTATGGTAGCCCTAATGCATAGACGAGGAATCCAGTTTTCTTTATCTTGTATGTTTTACTACCCATCCCCCTAAATTCTATTTTAGGTTATCACTTGTTTAACTACCCTTACGTGGGTTCCCCTGGCACTTCCTCTTACCCGAGGCATCGACGCCCACAAAGAGCCACTCTCCCTATAACCCCTAACATAATCAAAACTAGGCAAGGGTTGAACCAAAGCATAAAAGCATAATACCACAACAAGAACATGTGAGGCATTAACCCTCTCGCAATAAATCATAATCCAAAAGTCTTAACAACCGTTCAACCCTTCCTAACAAAACCATGAAGTATCAATTTCCAAAAGTAATAATCAAAATGAAGAGAGCATTACAATTTAGAAAACCTCTGGAACAAGGGTTTTCAATGAATAACAATTGAATAAACAAGTACACAAGGATTCCCACACCGCAACCAGAATAAAGGAACACCATAATCAAAATGCGCAAGAAAAAAAAAAAAAAACCGACAATCCATAAGGTTTCACAATTTAACAACAAATTTCCCACATCGACTATACTAACCAATAATCACAAAAGAAGGACTCAAAACTGACCTAATAAGATTGTAACATAAAAATTAAATCATTCCCCATGAACCAATAAATCAATTTTCCCAATTCGCCATTAAATCCTAAACAATAACATCCGTACTATCACATTTATAATAAATTTTCAAACAAATAGAATTTCTACATTTATAATAGTCATAATGACAATTTTTTTATTTTATTCTATTTTAATTTAAATCGTAACTTTAACACCTATATATCTATATATCACTAACTTTAGTAATGATAAACAAATCATTAATTATATAAAAATTCTAATAAATAAATAAAAATTTTAAACATTAATATATGTGATAAAATGCACATAAAACGAATTTCAATAAAAGTCGAAATATATTATAAATTGCATATAAATCAAATTCAATAAAAATCGATATATACTATAGACTGCATATAAATCAAATTCAAATTAAAGTTGACCATTCAATAAATAAATATAAAATTAAACTAACTTTAAATTCTAAACAAAATAAACAAAAAAAAAAACAAGCCACAGCTTGTGTGGGCTATACTTATGGTATCCTGCTGACCCTTACGGTACATATACCGGTAAGTGCCATTATTGTACGGCAGTCGTGGAACTACTATACCTGACATGGCACAAGCAGTGGTGAGAATGCGACGCCATCCCCCAACCCCCACATTAAAAAATTTTCATAAATAAAGTAAATAAAATTTAAACCCAAACAATAAACTTTTCAAATTTTGTTTTATTTATATATTTATTTATTTTTTATTTTAATTTTTAGAACACGGAAAAATGAATTTCGTTTTCCTGCGCATGGGTACAGTAGCAGATTTCAGGAAAATGAATACAAGGTATATATATATATATGTATATGTATATATACACAAAATTTCTCTGTATATATATATATATAATATATTATATATATATACTTTAATAAATGGAGTTACAGTTATATATATAAAACTATATTAACACAGATAATTTAATTTTTTTTGTAATAAATACAGATTCATCACATATTCAAAATTTATATTAAAGATAATCACAAAAATCAAATTTCCAATTTGATTATACACAAAAATTGATCTTTTCCTATTGATTTGTTTACCAGGAATCAATAAATTTTCAAATGAAGGTTTTCTATATTCACAAAAAAGTTATTCTAAATAAAATTTATTTTTCTTCAATAACTAAATCATCTTTTCTACAATCCTATCATTGATAAATTAAATGTTTCAGAAGATTGGGGTTTTTGTTTTGACAAAAATTGGTACAATATAATAACTATGATTTTCTTTGTTTCCAGACTAATAATTTGCCCTGGTTTTAGTTCAACAGAAGTTTTTCCTATATTCACAAAACTCATTTTCTAATAACGTTTATTTTTCTTTTTCTGAAGCAAACAGATAACGGAAAAGGGTACGAGAAGAGGACAACGAGAGGAACCTGGAGTCCAATGCAAATCTGAAGATGCCTGCTTGACTCTGATGCCCTCGAGCTTGATTTCCAATTCTTAGTCCAGAACGAACTCACAATCACTTGAGCAACTTCAACTTTCTGATCTTCTCTGTGTGTGTGTGAGAACTTCTCAAAAATTCATAATTAAATAAAATATATTGCCCATTCTTCAACACTCTACAAAAATCCCAGATTAAAAGAAAAATCAATTCTTTAAAACTAGCTTTTTCCCAACTCTCAATTCCTATTGGCTCACACTGTCTTTTTATTCTTTTATTGCTTTAATTCCTGTTTTGCAACTTTTCTTGCACCTCACATTACATATTTATTTTAAATAAATTATTCTCATAATTATCCACCACCAATTTACTTGATTAAAATAATTAAGCCATATTTAATATTTAATTATTATTTAATTGCAATGTATGATTTTCAAAAATAATTAAATTATTTAAATATTTAAATACCATTTAATCCAACATTAAAATAAATAATTTATTTCAATCATTAAGATAAATCATAACTATAAATGCCCTCATAAATAAAATAAGACAAAACACATAACACAACAGACAATGACGACAATTACACAAAATAGACTATACCAAACAAATGAGATGACCTGACATCATGGAACGGGAGGACTTCATCGTCACCTCTGTATCAACATTTATCCATTGGGTTATTTGGTGCTTACCCTGTCCTGTCGAAGCAGGTGGAATCGAGACTTATACCTGCAATCCTGCATACAAACGAAGTTGTGTACATGTGCATATATACATATAACATCAAAGCATTAAATCAAAATACTGAATTGTGATAAGGAATCGCAACATAACAGGGCACTCGCGAACGAGTGATGCTATATTGTCCTTCGTCACACCTATTCTAACAATTATAACATAATCAGTGAATTACATTTCTAACTAACAATCATCTCATAACATATTAAATTAAATCACTGCATCATCTCATAACTCAAAAAATCAACTGATATAACCAACCATAATGTCATATAAAGTAATCATGTCCATAATGAAATAACATCATCAAACATCTAACTAGCCAAATCAAACAATAACAGTATCATAATAGTATCTGAGTAGCAAAACAAAACATAACACTACTGAGTCCAACAAGCAACCGGGAGGGTTATTACATCCTCCCCCCCTTAAATCTGGCTTACTCCTATAAGCCAGAAAACAAGTATGGGTAGGATTCTCTCATATGGGAAGCATCCTCCCAAGTCGCTGAAGCCTCATCATTGGGATCCCACTGGACCCTCACCTGCTCAATATCCCTGCCTCTGAGTACGAGCCTCCTGTGCTGCACCATGGCCACGGGCTCTAGAGCTAGTTGCCCGTCCTCGACTTGTAGAGCATTCCAATCAAGAACATGAGTAACATCCTGAAAGTAAGGCCAAAGAACTGATACATGAAAGACATCGTGAATCCGCGATAGACTAGGTGGCAATGCCAAGCGATAGGCAACAAGACCAATATGCTCTAACACCTCGAACGGACCCACGAAACGGGGTGCAAGCTTAGAATCCTTTCCATAACGAATAGGGCTCTTCCAAGGATGAACTCTGAGAAATACTCGATCACCAATTGCAAACTGCCGATCTACCCTGTGAGCATTAGCAAATTTCTTCTGCCTGTCTTGAGCTGCTACTAGATGCTCTCAGATGCGAGCTACTTGTTGCTCCATGTCACGAAGCATCTCTGGCCCAAGAAGAACCATGTCCTCTAATCGATCCCAACTCAGAGGGGTACGACAAGGACGCCCATACAAAGCCTGATATGGATCCATGCCAATCGAACTATGATAGCCATTATTGTAGGCAAACTCAACCAAATGCAAATAGTCTTCCCAACGAGACTGTTGGTCTATGACATACATACGAAGCATATCCTCAAGCACCTGATTAACTCTCTCAGTCTGACCATCTGTCTCAGGATGGTAGGTAGAACTAAAATTCAACTTAGTCCCTAAGGACCGCTGAAGGGATGTCCATAATGCAGAAGTGAATACCGGATCTCTGTCAGAAATAATCCTATGCGATATCCCATGCAATCTAACAATATCATCCATGAACACTCTAGCCACCACTGAAGTAGTATATGAAGATCGGATAGGAGAGAAATGGGCTACCTTGGTCAACCTGTCAACAGTGACCATGATAGTGTCGTGTCGCCTGGAAGACATAGGCAACCCGACTGTAAAGTCCATAGAAATGATGTCCCACTTCCACTCTGGAACAAGATGCGGCTGCAACAAGCCTGCTGGATGATGATGCTCGACCTTCACTCTCTGAAATTCAAGACACCTAGCCACAAAATCAGCAATGTCACGCTTCAATCCTGCCCAAAAATATAGTGCACGAAGATCAGCGTACATCTTCTTAACTCTTGGGTGTGCCGAATAAGGAGCTCTATGAGCTTCCATCAAGATAAGGGTACGAAGACTCTTTGCAGGAGGTACATACATACGACCTGCATAGCGCAAAATACCATCCGAATCCAAGGAGTATCCTACAAATTTACCTTCTAAAGCTCTACCCGACTCAATCTCTGCCTTCACTAGCTGATACCAATCATCAAAAGAAAGAGCTGCTACTATCTGACTCTTCAAATCAACCTCAAGAGTCATAGCGGATAACTCATGCCTGCGTCTACTCAATGCATCTACTACAACATTCTCCTTGCCTTGAATATATTTCACCTCAAAGTCATACTCACACAAAAATTCCATCCACCTTCTCTGTCTCGCATTCAAGTTCGGTTGCGTGAAGATGTACTGTAGACTACGGTGGTATGTATGCAACTCGAACCGATGCCCAAGGAGAAAGTGTCTCCACCTCACCAATGCATGCACAATTGCGGCCAACTCCAAATCGTGAGTGGGGTAATTAAGTTCATGGTCCTTCAGTTTTCATGACTCATAAGCAATCACTCGACCTTCCTACATCAACACAGCCCCTAAACCTTCAAAGGAAGCATCTGTACAAACAACAAAATCACCTGCCGGATCAGGAACTGCTAAGATTGGAGCACTAGTCAATTTATCCTTCAGAGTCTGGAAAGCTAACTAACATTGTTCGGACCAAAGAAACTTCTTTTCCTTCCTCTGCAAGGAGGTGATAGGGTGAGCCAACCTAGAAAACCCCTGAACGAACCGCCTATAATATCCTACAAGTCCCATGAAGCTGCGAATTTCTGAGACATTTGTGGGTGTGGGAAAATCCACAATGGCCTGAATCTTTGTAGGATCAACTGAAATTCCCTCACCAGAAATCACATGGCCCAAATACTGAACTTCAGTCTTGTAAAAGTCACACTTTTTGAGATTAGCAAACAACTGACTATCCCTTAAGCACTGCAACACCTGCTTTAGATGTTCCTCATGTTCCTCCATCAACTTAGAATAGATCAGAATGTCATCAAGGAACACAAGAACAAATTTATCCAAGTATGTACGGAATACTCCATTCATTAGACTCATAAAGACTGAAGGTGCATTCGTTAACCCGAACGGCATCACAGTGAACTCGTAATGTCCGTATCGAGTTTGAAATACGATTTTGTGAATATCTGCATCTACAATCCTCAACTGATGGTATCCCGATTTGAGATCAATCTTAGAGAACACCTTTGCCCCTTTTATCTGATTAAAGAGATCATCAATTCTGGGTAAGGGATATCGGTTCTTCACTGTCACCTTATTCAATTGCCTGTAGTCAATACACAAGCAAAGAGAACCATCCTTCTTTTTGACAAATATCACCAGTGCTCCCCAAGGAGAAACACTCGGGCGGATAAAGCCCTTGGCCAACAATTCTTCCAACTAAAGATGAAGTTCCTAAAGTTCCTGCATTGTCATCCGATATGGAGCTCGAGATATTGGTTCGGCTCCAGGTACCAGATCAATCCAGAAATCTACATCTCGCTTAGGCGGCATACTAGGAATCTCCTCTAGAAACACATCAAAGAAACCCTTAAGAAGGAAGTAATCATCCAATGACAACCCCTGACTATCCTCAGATTCCAAGTCACTCACAGATACTGCAAAGAGCTGACAACCCTATCAGAAGTGCCTTTTGAGCTGCATGGCAGAGATCATACGTAATGAGATGGGTCTCTGAATGCCCGAGATCTCCACCTCCTTACCAGAGTCATCACTGCACCGCACTGCTTTACATCGGCAGTCAATCATAGCACGATGTGCACTCAACCAGTCCATGCCCAAGACAACATCATAAGAACTGAGTGGCAAGATTCTGAGGTCCACCTTAGTTGACATTTCACCTATACCCAAAATACAATCCTGCACAAGCTTCTCTACCACAACCCTTGACCCTGATGCTAATTCAACATGCCATTTTATGCCTTGGCTAATTACCACCAAACCACATCGCTCAACTACTAAAGGTGATATAAAGGAATCAGATGCACCAGAATCAAAAAGTATAGAAATGCTAGAATTATTCAACACACCTGATGCCTCAACCACAGTGTTCTGATGAACTGCCTGACGATTATCCACTGAAGCAAAAACATGATGAGATCTTCTTGCATCGCCTACAGTCGACTTTGATGCTGCTGGCCTCTGATTAAATCCAGAAGTGTTCTTCTGAGGACACATCCTAGCAATATTCCCCTGCTGTCCACAAGAGAAACACCCAGTGCCTCTGCCAAAACCCCTGCCCCCTGATGGAGCATTTGACTGCTGAAAACTCCCATGACTCGGTGCTGACTGGAAACTAGGTGCAGGCTGTGCAAAACGTTCCTGACGAATCTGGTTCCTGTTCCGATCCCTGTGAAACTGAGAGTTGCCACCCTGTTGAGATTGATTGTTCTTCTGCCTAGACTGCTATGCTGAGGTTGCTGCTGCTGATGACCCCCTTTCGAGGGTGGATACCTGTTCCTGAAAGAGCTTGCTCCCTATGACTGCCCTCCATGAGTAACATAACCAGGTGTGGGCACGCTACCAATCTGTACTCCAATGTGACCACCCAAAGCCATGGCCAAATTCTCCTCCACTAAACGAGCCTCCTCCAGTACCATTTCCATCATCTTTGGCTCGAAGACTCGTACGCCACCACTGATGCGGGCATTAAGGCCCTGAACAAAGTGCTGCACTAACATACCCTCATCATGGCTAATCCCTGCATACTGCTTCAACTCATAGAAGCGCCTCTCATATTGCTCCATTGACATAGATAACTGCTTGAGATCATGAAACTCGTCAGCCCTGCGTTGCCTCCAGTGATCTGAGAGGAAGCGAGCCCTGAACCTGTCAAGGAACAACTCCCAAGTAACCATACTGAGATCAAGATGCAACTTCTGTTCCTCAAGGCGCCACCACGTAGACGCAAAGCCTCGCAAGTGCATAACTGCGGACCGTGCCTTGGTATTGCTACCGTAGGGGTGCCTGGCGAAGCAACGGTCTAAGTCAATTAACCAGGTCTTAGCCTCAAGACCTCCTCCAAAACCATCAAAAGTAGGAGGGTGTGCCCTCATCAGATCTCTCATATGGCCTGCTATGACGGCATCCTGAACCACATCTGTATCCCTGCGTCTCGGAGACCTCTCTCTCTCCCTCTCAACCTGGTGTACCTCATCTGGCCTGGGTCCCAAACGGTCAAGGATCTCTCCAAGTATATGCTGCAACTAACCATCTAGACCAGGCTGTGCCAGATTTTGGCCACCTAATGGAATGCTATGAAGACTCTATTGTTCCTCATGCTCAGAGCCATGGGAACTAGGAACTGAGGGGCTTCGCCAGTTAGCTCTATGACTGGCACCATGGCCTCTTTCTCAACCACGTCCTCTACCTCGAGGCATAGTTCTGTGCCACAAGATAAAGTACAAAATGAGCTCAAGAGTTGCACATACGGTAACCTAATGGACTACACTACCCAAAGACCCTAGCGTTTGCAACCTTGACTCTTATACCAAGTTGTAACGCCCGTCGTGCAAACCCCAGAGAACACACACACAATGCAAATAATTTTAAAAAAAAAAATAATAATAGTAAATATGCAATAACATTAACACATAACCACATAGCATATTACATAGCAATGACAAACATAGTTCTTTGGGGCACGTGAGGTTACATCACAACACTAACCACAAATAAAAATAAAGATTACAATTTACAACATAACCATCTACTTTATAATAACCATAAACAATGATACATCCCATAACCATGATGCGAGTATATTAAACATCGCATAATTACATCCATGATAAATCTCTTAAAAGAGTTACAAATGAGCCTAACTATTACATCATCGTTATAATATTACATTAAAATTTTCTTTGATAAATGAATTACATTAAATTTCCCAACATGGGGATTGATACAAGTATAATGAAATATGAAGTACAAATGATCACTGATACAACTTCACTGTGGAAAGCTGAGAGGATAGGACGCTGATGGGGAACCCAACGGGTGCGGATCACGTTCCACCCAACCATGTGAATTACAGGTAACTCACCCCCCATGCTTAGAGGTGACGAGGAAGTGAACCCGACCATGAATGTCAAACTGACTCAAATACATTATGATACAAATCAAATACAACTCAAAGTATACGATGAACAACCAATAACATTCACAGATCACATGACAAGTTAAAACCAAGAAACTCATCACAATAACATGAAGTACTATCAATTAACAATCATGAAACAAATTCACAAGAATTCAAAGAAACATCATAAAGAGATAACATCCAGAGGCAACAACAACAAAGCACAAGGGTGTCAAGTGGAGAGTGTCATCACATAGCTCTCATGGGATTCTCCTGGCCCTTCCTCCAACTGAGGCGCTGACACCCATCTATGGATCTTCTGGCCCTTCCTCCTAACTGAGGCGCCGACACCATAGGGTAGCTGATGCGGAGCTAATAATCTCTCGTGAAGACGAGACTATGACTATGCCGACCATGGCCTTCTCAGTCTATCACTAGTCTAGGGTAGCCCTAATGCATAGCCGAGGTATCCAATGTTTTATTATCTTGTGTTTTTTAAACTACCCAATCCCCCTAATTCTATTGTTTAGGTTATCACTTGTTTAACTACTCTTTCGTGGGTTATCCTAAGCCCTTCCTCATCCTAAAGCGCCGACACCCACGAAGAGCCACTCTCCCTCCTATGACCCCTAACATATCTCAAGTAGGCAAGGGTTGAACCAACACATATTAATCATAAAACCAAAATTAAATACATGAGGCATTAACCATCTCATGACTGCACATAATCAAAAGACTTGCAAACCCGTCCAACCCTTCCTAACATAACACCAATAACGCTCAAAAGCATAAACAAAGATAAATAACACTTTAAATCACACGCCTCTGGAAATAGATTTTCACAGACCAATACGCTTCCCACATCCACAACACTAAACAAAGAAAAACTACAACATGAAAAGAAATTTAGATAACATTTACCAGGTTGCCCCATTACATTTGCCTCCAATCCCGTTTATGTAATTAAATACAATTGTTTCAACGAGATCTACATTCACCACTAAAGACTAAAATCTTGTCTAACATATTTATTGAATCGAAACAATAAATTAAACAATGCCCATTTTAAAATAAATAAAAATTACTTAATTATACACAAAATCAAACATTTTAATACAATATAAAACTACATTCCCAAAAGTGTGATGAAATTACAATACAATTAAATAATTAAAATTTCATTTTATTATAATTTTTTTTTTTTGTTTTAATATAAAAAAAATACATTATAATCATTTTTTTTTTATTTAAAATAATAAATACATATTAAAAAAACAAATATATATATATATATATATATATATATATATATATATATATATATATATATATATATATATATATATATTTATATATATATATTTATATATATATATTTAAACAAAAAAAAAAAAACCAAGACTTAATTCAAAGGGTCGTAGCCCTTGCTGCTGTACGTAGTAGTCTTATTGACTGCTGCGCACAATAGTCTTTAATACTGCTGTGAATAGTAGCTACGGCAGGGGCAAGGGTCGAGGGTACGGCCTCGGCCGTCCCCTCCCCTTCCCTGCGATTTATAAACTTAAAAAAAAAATGTATAAACTTAACAAAAAAATTCATTATAAACCATATCAATAAAATTCGATTTCAGAACAAATTTAAAAACTCATGTGACAGTCGTACGGCCGACGGCCGACACCCAGTGTTAAAAGAAATATAAAAAGATACATATATATTTAATATATACATATAAATATATATATATATATATGAAAAAGAATATATATATATATTATGTGTATATATTCAACTTGCATATATATTATAATCAGAGGGTAAAATATAGAATATCAAATAGATCCTTCATAGATCAAAATATTGAGAAAACTCCAATTATATTTTCATCAATAACTAAATAATCTTTTCTACAATCCTATCATTTACAAATTGAATGTTTCAGAAGATCGAGGTTCTTGTTTTGACAAAAATTGGACAGTATAATAACTATGATTTTCTTTGTTTTCTAGTGTAACAACTTGTCCTAGTTTTTTTTTTGTTCAAACAGAAGTTTTTTCCTATATTCACAAAAATCATTTTAATAAAATATATTTTTCTTTTCTGAAGCAGACAGATAAAAGAAAGGGTACAAGAAGAAGACTTCGAGAGGAACCTGGTGTCCAAAGCTTTTTTGACAAATATGAAGATGCCTGCTTGACTCTGATGCCCTCGAACTTGATTCCACTTCTTAATACAGAAATAACTCCCCAAACCAACACCAGTAACAGATTGAAGACAATTTCCTTCTTAGAGCTCTCCTCAAACAATAGCAAAGAATTCCAAACTAATCTCTTCAGATTCACAAGTACATGGACAATGTTTTCAGCAACTCAATCTCTCTCTGATCTTTTGGGTGTGTGTGAACTTACAAAAATTCATCATTAAATAAAAATATATTCCCATCCCTTCGAAAACTCTCCAAAATCAAAATTAAAAGAAAATCAATTCTTTAAAAGCTAGCTTTTTCCCTGATCTCCATTCCTATTGGCTCACAAAATCTTTTTATTCTTTTTATTTGTTTTATTACTTTAATTTTTGTTTTTGCAACTTTTCTTGCACATTACATTACATATTTATTTTAAATAATTATTCTCATAATTACCCACCACCAAATAAATGGTTAAAATAATTAAGTCACATTTAATATTTAATTATTATTTAATTGCAATATATGATTTTTCCAAAATAATTAAATCATTTAAATATTCTAATATAATTTAAATCTAACATTAAAACAACTAATTACTTCCATCATCAAAATTAATTACACCACAAAAAATAAAGTACCAACATTAATCAAGATACGACAATTACAAAACACAAGCCAAAATGACGACAATTACAAAAATGGACAATACCAATCAACGAGACGACCTGACATCATGGGACGGGAGGACTTCATCATCACCTCTATTTCAACATTTAACCATTGGGTTATTGGTGCTCGCCCTATCCTGCTGAAGCAGGTGGAATCGAGACTTGTACCTACAATCCTGCATACAAACGAAGTTGCGTACATGTGCATCTATACATAACATCAAAGCATTAAATCAAAATACTGCATTGTGAGAAGGAATCGCAACATAACAGGGCACTCACGAATGAGTGATGCTATATTGTCCTTCGTCACACCTATTCTAACAATTATAACATAATCAATGAATTATATTTCTAACTAACAATCATCTCATAACATATTAAATTAAATCACTGCATCATCTCATAACTCAGAAAATCAACTGATATAACCAACCATAATGTCATATAAAGTAATCATGTCCATAATGAAATAACATCATCAAACATCTAACTAGCCAAATCAAACAATAACAGTATCATAATAGTATCTGAGTAGCAAAACAAAACATAACACTACTGAGTCCAACGAGCAACCAGGAGGGTTATTACACAACTTCAACCAGGGGAGTACTAATTGCATAATGAATTGTCTTCTTTTTCAATTCGATTAATCATCCCCCATAGGGTCTTCTTCATAAATTAGGGGATTAAGTTAAAGAGACACATTATCATGTTTTTTTTTTATCAAAATGGTAGAGGCCCTTAGTGTAGAATTTATACTAGCTAGTATGTTACAAAAATTTACATGGCTTCCAATTCTAGCAGCACAAGCCAGTACATAGTGTTTGTAGATGTTACCTGACTTACAAGATAGATGAGTTTCTAGAGGAGATGCAAATAAAGATAACTTTTGAATTTGTTTCAGTGTCCAGTGTGGAGTATCTAAAATTTATTGTTAATTATGAATTTGACATTGACATATATCATTAAACTAAGATTGATACTACTATTCTTATTCATTGGAGATAATTATTGGATCAATGTGAAAAATCTAGAGATTTGTGTTTGACTGCAAAGAGTTATCTCTTGTGATTTATCAACAAATTATTATTTCTATTCATGGGCTTCTTACACAAGACAATATATTTATGCATTTCTTGTAGAGTCTATTCTAATTGATCATAATAAAAAACTTCTAATTTTGAAAATAATATAACATAGAACCAAATAGCAGTGAAAATCCCAAACAAAGATTGTCAAGAGTGTATCTCATTTAGTTTTTATTTAATCTTTCTCTTTATGTCTACAATTTCTTGAAGTTTTTCTGATCATCCAAATAATTTAACGTTGATGGATATGTAACACATTTAGTTCATTCATGCCCTAGTTCATCATATTTGGCAGAGAGCATGCCCATCTAGAGATGACCTTAGAATTTGGTTATGACTTATCCAGAGATAGTGATGTCGACAAAAATTTAAATGAGACAAGAAGATTTGGAAGCTAAGGGTATACACATCAATGTCTAAGTTAAACAATTAATACCCTAGATAAACATCAATTCACACAGTGATGAGTCTATAGACATAGTTGTGATTCTAGATAGTAGGCGAGCCAAATTTGGTTCATGGTGTTTGGTTTAAACCTGGTGCAATACTAATTGATCTTGGCTTAAATGCAGTAGAGGTATGACACCTTCTAACTGCCTTTTTCAAAAAAAAATTGTAAGTAAAAGATGGTTAATATATAGCAAATTAAGCCGGTATTGACATGGTGTGTTGGTTTATAGGTGGCATTGTTGTTCTTTCCACAAAGGTTCAAACCCTATTGGGGTGGTATTGTTGAATGGTTGTATCCAGTTCATAGCTCCAGTCAAAAGTGTTTACCCTTTGAATAAAAAAATATATATAGCAAATTAAAACTATTGCTTCTACTTTTGTATGACCCTAGTGCTAAAAGAGAATACCAATTAGTTGGTCATGTTTCCTATGAAGAGGATTCAAGAATAACTTCATCAATTAATCCTCTACCTTGTGGTCTTGGTCTAATGAATATTGCAATGCTTTTTTCCACTACTCTACAATCAACAAAACGAGCATATGGGTTCAATTGAGATTTTTGATATTTGATCCAGGCCTTTGCAATACACAACAAATACAAACAAACTATTCTAAAACTTTATGGCAGGAACTTCCTGCTCTACAGATCTTGTTATATTATAACATTCATAACTTAAACCTTTTTATACACAACGTCAAGTTAACTATAAATTGTATAGAGTTTAGATTTTCTATATCTCTCATATATCAACATAGGTAAATTTGAAAATATTTTAAATTATATAATTTCAAAAAAATTGAATGAATTTATAAGAAGATTATTTTTTAAAAGTGATAGAATCTAATCCCAATACTAACATTAATTATAAGGTTTAACCATAACCCCAACCCTAAAACTAACACTAATTAACTTCAAACCTAACTCTAATTTTATATCCAACCCTAAACATAACTATGATTCTAAAACTAACATTAATGAGAACTAATTGAACCATAACCCTAACCTAATACTAACCCTTGCCCCAATTGAACCCTAACACTAACCCCAAGCTCTATCATAGAGACCTTAATCTTACCCCACCCCAGCCTAATCTAATAGAATCCTATGCCTAAATTTAATTAAAGAGTCTAACCCTATTTGAACCTTAAACTTAATGAACTCATGTTTAGGGTTAGGGTTCAATTAAGGTTAGGGTTGAATTATGGTTATGATTAGGGTCAAAATTCAAATATGATTATGGTTGGAGTTTAATTAAGGTTTCTATTCACTTAGGGTTAAGGTTCAATTAGTATTCAATTTGGGTTAGGGATCAATTAGGGTTATAATTCAATAAGGGTTTAATTAAGGTCAGGGTTAAGGCTAGTCTTAAATTAGGGCTAGGATTGCAGTTAGGGTTCAATTAAGGTAAGGGTTATTGTATATTTTAGGGTTAGGGTTCAATTAGAGTTCTCTAGGGTTTTGATACAATTAGGGTTACAATTATATTTCAATTAGTGTTAGAGTTAGGGTTATAATATGAGTTCAATCAGGTTAGGTTCAAGGTTTAATTAGTGTTAGAGTTAGGGTTGCAATAATAAAATTTTCCATAATGATATGGAAAGGCATTCAATTGGATTCATATACAAATGCATAAATAAGAATTGGTAATTAAGAATTTTCTAGAACTAAAGTTATAACAACAAATACAATCCTTAGCTTAATCATTGTTCTTGTTAGGGTTGGGATAAGAATTTAATGGGTCCAACTGAGACTTAGGAAATAAAACCCTGCAGAGGAAATAAAGCATTAAAATCAAAGTTGGGTTTTAATTTTAATTCGGTGACGTAAGCCTAAGCCATTAACTCCAGTGGTCATGTCACCGACGGCTTAGCCAAAGCCTTTCATTAAATACTAACTGTGCAATGTGTAGGTTTTCCAGATTCAAAGATATGTTAGAAGATCTCGATCGTACTCTGCCAACTCGCAGACCTAAGGTGTCGCCCTGTTATTTGGCGCGAGGTCAGCAAAAGGCAGATGCATGTCCTGTATGGAATGTGGGGCCCAATCTCCACTATTGAGCTCATAACCCGTGGTTTTAGATTGACAACGAAGATCAAAAGCTAATGTAAATCTCTGCTAATCTAGCTGGCAAGAGGAAGATGAAGGTTGGTGAAGCATTAATGAATTATTCCTTGCTTGTGTATACACGTCGATCTCAATCTATGTGAAGATGTTGTTGTTGGCAATCATGAAGGGTGATCTTTGGATTCTCATGTAGCTCTAGTTAAACGGTGACAGTACATACGCTGCCAAATTGACATGTTTGCACATGCATGTTTACTAAGCATTGATGAAGGTTGCCATTACCTCGCACAATAAATAGAAGATGAATTTACTACTAATAGTGTCATTCTTTTAGCAGTTAGAGAATTTTGTGGGTTCAGTCTAATAAAGTTTGAGTGCTTGTCTGAGAAGAGAAAATGAGTAATTCAATAAGGAGGTCTATTTTTTTGAGCTCACAAAAGCTCGTTCCTGCTATTCATGTAATACCCCTCTATGTTGGTCATTCTTGAAATTGGGGAAGTTGGTTGTTTGGTGACCATGTCTTTTTCACTTGTTGCTTGTGGTTGGTATTTTGCTAGGTCATGAGGACTTTTGGATTGCATCATTTAATTTGATTTTTATATTAGACAATATCAGTAACCTTATGACTAGAAGTAATTTATCAAAATTAATCTAAGTTTTAAGATCACTTGATTTGGTTTGGGATCAAATAAAGAGCGAGATTTAATAATAAATGTTAATTGTATTATCAGTGAAAATTTCTTATTTTAAGATGAAAGAAATTATAAAAGAATGAATTTAATAAAAATAATTATTGTTTAATAAGTGAATTTAATTAAGAAATTTAAAATTAAGAATTAACGTAGATAAAATATTTAAGAAATTTTGAACTCAAGATTGAATAAGGATTAGAGCAAGGAAATCAGTTAAAAAATGGAAAAAGAATCATTTAATGCTAAATAAATAAATAATAATAAAACAGCGTGATAAAATTTTGGGAAGAGTAAAAGACAAGAGAAGTTGGAAAAAGGTGGTATATGTTTTATCTTGCTTTGTCTCATCACCTTCTTGGTAGAGATTTCATTCATTGCACTCATAAATTAGAAGGCAAGAGGCAACTCTGGGGAGGTGGTTCTTTGGGGGGAAGTCGATTCAGATGCGCTTGATTAATTGTCAGTGTCCTGCTCGTACTTTTGGAGGAGGCAGTATTGTTTTAAATCTATATTCCAGACTTTGTGTATTGGATAAGGGGATCCACCGACTGCTAGTGTAATTGACAGGTCCTGTACACTCTCTTTTATCACTGTTAAGCTTTCCGCCTTTAAATTGTAAAAGGTCTATTTGAATCATTGCCAGCATGCCTGCGTTTTATTTTGCATAGATTGGAAGCGTGGACTCAAGTTTGAAGTGCTTCGATTGATATTTGTTTTCATTTGCTCTTTATTCATATTGCTTGTGAAGAAATCTTGGGTGAATGTATTCATTGCAGTCCATAATTTGACATCTAGTTATGCTGTTCCATTCATTTGTGTCTGAACATTTCTTAAGTTCTTCTTTTTCAATCTGATTCGTGCTTAACCTACAATCACTATATCCCTTGAGATGGCGATTGTTTTCTCCTGCTCTTGAGTCACGTATTTGCACCTCCCCTTTCTCTTTCCCTTCAGCTTTGCTGATAACATTTGAAATTTGACATGAATGCAAGTAGATGGCGATATTTCCTTATTCCATTATTCACTTTCTGACATACTTGGCAACCTGTCTCAGCCGCAACACTTGAGCATGGTAGGGTGTTTAGATTTAAATTAACTCTCTGTTTTATTTTATAAAAATCCCAAATGTTATCCGCAAGGCTGGAGGAAGTGGCTTCTCACATTTTTGCAACCGTAACCATCTCAAACTTGGAGGAAGCTTGGTTCGTGTGTCTTCTCTGATGCCGTCATTGAGCAGATTGTTCAAGTGAAGAAATTGAGGACCAATGAGCAGATTATTAAATTCTCTTGGTCTGCGCAATGTTTCAAGCCTTTTCCAATTACCTCCGTTCAGTCGAAGCTGAGAGAAATTGATGTTATTGGATGCAGCGTTTAGATGAGCTCCTTCGCATAGTCTGGTAATCTAAATTTATTTAATCTCCCTGTTACCGCTGGCAACCTTTCACCGCTGCAGCATTTATACTTAGGAGAGTGTACAAATCCTTTTTTTTCTGTTATACTTGGCAACCTATTCTGTGGCGCCATTTAGAGTAGAGGCTTTGTGCAGAATTAAAGAGTCTCCCTGAAACCTTTGGAAACCGTCCCAGCTGCAAAGTTTAGATTTGCATTGGGTAGTAAATTAAATAATTTCTCTGATTTCAATTATCAAACTGTCTTAGCCGTGTTCATAAACATAATAGGAATTTTAAAAGTTTAAATAATCTCTCTTGCTAGATATCCGAAACCATACACTCATAATCATCAAATATATATGTAATGCAATAAGGATTTTCAGTGTGTGATGTTGTGCTGTACTCAATCACTTCACTTGCGCGCATGCATGCACCTTGAACACTAGCAAAGTTTTAATTGATTCCAATATGCTCATTAATGCTATAATTCTGAAGAGCTTCCTTGCTAAACTCATTTTGTGCTTATCCTGCAATTTTCTGCCCTTTACTCTTACTGAGAGTATTGAATTTTACTTTGTAACTGAGTTCCTTTTTGTGTTAGGCATAATTTGCATCTCATGCTTACCTTCAACCTGGTCGGTCCTTTAGTTAAGGAGATAACTCTCTTAATTGATGAACAGTTATTTGAGTTTTTGAAGATTGGATATATATATATATATATATATAATACATGATTATATGTATACTTCCTTTATATGGTTTGTTGTAAAGATTAAGAAGCTATAATTTGTTAATAGCATACATATGCATCTTAGGTGTTATGATAATAGCAATTAGATGACTAAAATATTTTCTTAGATAAATGATTTAGTTTGTCCGTGTTAAGCAATGTATGTTGATGTTTACCATGCTTATCTAATGGTTGTGTAGCCTTATAGTTGGTAGTTTATAGGTTTCAATGATTTGATAATATCTCTCCTCCTTTTATTATCTTAAAAATGTATTATTTTCATTAAAAGGGAATTAGTTGATTAGTGGAATCAAATAAGTTAATATATTTTTTAAATTATTTTAACTTTATCAAAAAGGTTTTAGTTATATATATATATATATATAGAACTTATATTGGAGAACCAAGACAAAGGAATTAAATAAGTAGATTTATAAATTAGAAATTATAAGTAGAAAAGAATTAAATGGAGTGAGTGGTATTTTGAGTACTTATAGAATCTAATTAAATGACGGTGCTGATTCTTAGCAAATTTGTCTAAAAAGAATAAGAAATTTAGGATATTATTATTACCACAATTAGTATGGTTTATTCTTTGTTAATGAATATTGTTATTTTATAACCTTTAGAGTGGAATGGTACGATTAGTGTGTAAGCTAGATAACTAGGAAATTGTATTAAGATTGTCTCAAATATTACTATTCGAGGGAAGTAATCTTTTAATTTAATGATAAGGAATATTATGGAATGTGAAAATATGCCTTGAGATAATTACGACATGTGGGTTTAGAGTTCCCTTATTTATCTTAAATTAATTATTCTTGAACAAATGGATAAATTGTTTTTGATTGGTCATTAATCTTTTAAGGGTAATTCGGTGTATCCTATTTGCGGTATCCTCTTTGGAAATACTTGGCTTTGGAAGTATTTTCATTCCTTTGGGTTCTTGTCGTTTTATGAGTGATTTGACATACTCTTTCTTCGTGACTTTTCTTAAGTTAACTTGAGTGGTGATCTTCTTTAAGTTAAGTTGTCTTGATTGATGAATTATTGGTTCGTTTTGAGTTGTGGACGTCTCATTAATTGACTTTGTGGTGGAATATTTTGGATACTAATGCGATGCTTGGTTGTGATAAATGAATGTTTCTTTGGAATGTCGTCTTCCCACTTTTATTATTTTGGTGAAACATTAAATTATATTGTTGTCATGATTTTATCTAAGGTCATTTGTTTACCAACTATACAGGTATCTTGTGAGGAGAAAATTGAGGTTTCCCGTGGAATACCTAGTTGGTGGCTTTTGGTTGTATTAAGTGATTTTGTTGAATTAAAGGTTGATTTTCTTGTGCGTTTCCCTACTTGAGGTGTCACCATTGTTGCTTTGTGGATTGTATTTGTGGTATGGATGATTGATTTGTGGATGGGTTTGATGAAACTTTCTTTGTGTGGTTTTTTTGGAGTTAATCTCATATTTGAGGGAAATTTTATCCTTGTACTAGAATTATTGGGGAAAAACTTGTGTTGCTTCATTTTACCCTTGTTTGTGGGTTTTCATTCTTTTGGCTTCTAGAGGTTTGAGATGATTGTCAGTTGATGTTCTCTCTTTTACGTGGCTTGAAGTGGCAAGTGTTTTGGTATCTGGATTTTTGAAAGGGTTGTACGAAACTTTGTGAGACTCTGATCTTGTACTTGTTAGCGAGATGGGTAATGCCTCGCACGCTTTTATGTTGTGATTCTTTGATCTAATATGTTGGTACAACCCTTGGTTCTTTTTATGTTGTTGGGTCTCTAGGGAGAGTGGCTCCTCGTGGGGGCCGGCGCCCCGCGTAAGGGGAAGAGCACAGGAGAACCCACGAGTGAGTTGGTAATCAAGTGAAAACCTAATAATTAACTTAGGAGGGTTGGGTAGTAATATCATTATAAGATAAAAAAGAAAAGATGCCTCATCTTCATTAGTTCTTTCGCAGGCTAATGGAAGGCTGAGAAGGCCGTGGTTGGCAAGGTCGTGACCTCGTCTTCACGAGAGGTCTACGGCTCCGCATGAGCTACCCTATGGTGCCGGCGCCTCCAGTTGGGAGGAAGAGCACAGGAGATCCATAGATGGGGGCCGGCACCTCATTTTGGGAGGAAGGGCTAGGAGAACCCATGTGGGCTATGCGATGACACTCTCCCCTAGTTGCCCATGTGTTTTACTTTATTGTGTTCCTCTGGAAGTAGGTTGTGGGAGTTGGTTTAGATTGTTGATATTTGAATTTATCTTGATTTATGATTATTGTCTTGATACATCTTTGGTGTACTTTGTGGTCTTGTATGATCTCGTTGATATTTGACTTATGGCCTTGTACTCTTTTGATATGGTGATATGATGTTATTGTATTATTTAATTGCAATTTGGAATTGTATTATGTTTATTAATTCAGTTTGATTGGAAGTGTTTCATGATCATCCTTTGGTTACTTATTTATTGGTCATTGCTTTGATTTACGTGATGGGATTTGTGATCTTAATTTATGTTGACTCTTGGATGTTGTTGCAATTCTTGAGTTTTATGATACCTTTGTATGGCATTGAGTCTTGTGGTTCCCTATTTTTGGCTGTTCTTGGTTGCGGTTTCTTTCTTGTTTAGCTCCTAACATGGGGGGTGGGTCTTCGGACTCACATGGTCGGGTGGAATGTGCTAAGCACCCCATTGGGTCCCCAGTCGAGGATCGAGAGGTGCGGATTGGTGCGGATGCAGCGACTCCAGAGTTGTATTTGTCTTGGAGCCAGTTGTGATATTTTGTATTCATTTGTATCATGTTATCTCGTATGGTTTCCATTTATGATTGGGACCACTTTTGTATCATTGTACTTCTTAATCATTTTACTGTAATGTAATGTTAAACCCAATGTGGTTATTGGCCATGGCAATTATTATTGTGTTGAATTAATTATGTATATGTTGTATTTACTCAGATGGTTTCTTTTTCAATGCTTTATTTTGTGGGTGTTATATTTGTTAATATTTACTTGTTAATGTTTATATCTTTGGTTCTTATTGTTGTCATTGTGTGGATCTCAGTCTCATAATGATTCCTCATGTACCCTAAAGGATGTATGTGCTAATGAATCTACTTAAATGAATTTTATGTTACATGTATGTTATGTTTACTTAAAAATAAAAAAAATAAAAAATTGTGCTATGTTTATTATGGTTTTATTGTCCTTTGGGGTTCGCACAGCGGGGCGTTACAATTCAGGAAGGTACTTTGGTTGACAAGCCCAGGCTTGTGCCCACTAGATGCAGTAGAAGGTTGCAATTCTAGGACATTGCTGCTCAACTGGTAGATGACAAAGGCAAGTAGGTGGCGATGTGATCCATTACTAGAGTTGGTAGGAAAATAAGGTATGGGCGGCATGGCTCCTCTAGATGTCAACACTCGCCCATTGACCTTACGAGCAACACTTTTGATGATGTAACCCAAACCAACTTGGACTACTATTAGTATTTACCTCTCTTCAATCACGGTCTATTCTTTGATGATGAAGAGATAGCTGTGGTGCCATTGGTTGTTAAAACCCCAAGTGGACCAACTCGAACTGTATTGGGCAAGGACAATAAAGAAGACAAGGCTGAGAGTCTACTGTATTGAGAAACAACTAGAAGCGGGTGTGTATACCAGGGTCAGAGTGTTGGTAAGGGAATGGTGGTGGGTAAATAAAGTTACTCGGTGCCTTTGGCTGGTGGGTTTCCTTGCATTTTTTGTTGGATGGCGACAGGGATTTTGTTGAAAATTTGTGATTTCCTTTTTCTTTTTAGCTTTCCCGGTTCGTTATTACTTGGTTTTGTTGACAATTCCCAGTAGTTTCCTTTTCTTTTTAGCTTTCCGGTTCAGTATTGCCACTATGTTTTGTAGATTCAACATGTGGGAAGTTTTGAAATGAAATTCAAATGCAATGGAGATTTTGTTCAAATTAAAACCCCAAGTGGACCGACTCGAACTGTATTGGGCAACAACTAGAAGCGTGTATGCAGTGCAGTGTTGGTAAGGGCAAGGTGGTAGGTAAATAAGAAGTTTCTGTGGTGCCTTCGTGGCAATTTGGTTTCTTGGTTTTTTTGCGTGGATAGTGACAAGGGGATTTTGATAATTTGTGTTCCCCTATTCTTTTCTGCAGCTACCCCCAGTCCATGCGCCCGCAGTAACTTATAGGTGTATTGGGAAGTTTTGAAATAAAATTCAAATGCAATGGAGATTTTGTTCAAATGAGAATTTGTGGTGAACTTACATTTGAGCCTGAAGCTTGTTTCTCCCTTGTCATATAAAAGGGAATTCAAGGCTCATTTGTAGGGAGAGAATTGATGAAATCTCCTAGCTGATTGAGTTGAATATATGGAGTGGAATCTATCCTACGATGAAGTCATATACGTGGTGCCATTGGCTATTAAAACTAGCCCGAGACAAATGGAAATAGATGCTTTGTTTGAGTTTTGGATGAATATATGCAAATTATCAATTTGTATGAATATGACTTATAAGCATGAATAAATGTATAATTCTAATATATTTTCTCTCCTTGCCCATAGTTGGTGAATTTTGAATGAAATGTTAATGAAGTTGTCATTCTTGTTTTTGAGAATTTGTTCAATTGTGTATATATTTTTTCTTTGATTCAAGAAAATCAATTAAATGCTTAAATGGAGTCATAAGTTTACAATTATTTACAAAGGATTTGATAAGTAGTAATATATCAGAGAATTGAGCTCCATAATGCAAGGTATTATATGAGGGCTAGGCTTAACCGATACACTCTAAGGGTACACTCCCTTAGATGTCCAGCACAATGTGGGGCCCTCTTAACCCAACCTCTCTCTCATTTCTATAGCATTTCTTTAACCGCACCATTTCAAATCTATGTTTACGTAATACTCCACCGTTGCAGTTTACACTTGCCATTCCCATTCCCATTCTCCTTCCATAGCTGTTCATGTTTTCCATTTCCACTTTACACATTTTCTCGGTCATTGGATTAGGGGATTTAGTCTTAATCCCACATTCATTTCATTACATGAATTGTGGTGAGTGTTCCTTTTATATTACAAAGTATCGGTTCATTTTCTTTGTTAGGAAATAGAAAAGATTTATCTTTCTTATAACTTTAATAATAACTTTTTTTTAAGAGATTATATCTTATTTATAATATTTATTAATGTTAATTATATTTAATTGTTTATTTTAATGAAAAAATGTTTATTATGTTTTATTTTAAAATAATATTATTTTTATATTAGATGATTGATATTTAAATTAAATGAATTAAATGTGATGTTTTTGAGATGTAGATGTTGATTATTTGAAGTGTTAAAAGAGATTTTGGACTTGATTTTATAAATGCTTTTAAATATGTGAATTAAGTGTTCTTT